>BJBW01014039.1:0-13545 GCA_004320125.1 Scolopax mira | reverse complement strand
GAGGGGGCTTGGAGCAACCTGGTGTGGTGGGAGGTGGTTATCAGGGTGGTGGAGCTGCATGGTCTTTAAGATCCCTTCCAACTCTAAACATTCTATGATTCTATGTCATTATGAGTTCATGTCTTGGAACCACACCTCAGTAACCCCCCACTCTGGCTTGAGGCTACAGGGCAGTGTGTGCCCGGCGCTGGCTGCAGAACCTGCCTTAGAGGGTTGGGGGCTGCTTCTAAGCATCAAGACACAAGTCAGCAAGCTTAGTGTCGGCTCATACGTGTGTTTGAAAGGTACCTAAAGTTTTTCAGTGATGGTGTTGTCCTCAGAGATATGTTTTGGGAGGGTGAAGGAGTGGTGAAAGCCCCCTCCACAGGTCCCTGGGGTGCCTAGCCCTGTGTACCCCACGTTCTGACGGGATTCTGGGCTCTCCTTTGCTGGAAACTGGGGCCACCTGCAACGCTTCACACCCACCCAGGCATTGCTGCTCCTGAAGTTGGAGCAGTTTCCAAGCTGAGAGGTGAGAAAGCTGCCATGTGGGAGTGAGTGACTGCCCCCACTTACCTCTCTGGCTTCACCATACCGGTGGGGTGTCAGGCACCCAGCCCCCCCAGCACACCCCAGCTTGGAAGGCAGAGGGGCTCGGTGTGGCTCTGGCTGTCCCCAGCCAAATCCAGTCCCTTGGAAGAGGGAAGAACGTGTAAGTGCCTGCGCAGCATCTCTCTCTGGACCTATTGTAAATGTCATGGCAGTGTCTATAAGTGGCCTAACATATTAAAGATCAGGCGGCGAGGGGAGGGAAGATGACCTTTTGCATTTTGCCCAGAGCAGGCAAGGGTAATGTAATTATAATTTCATGTAATTCATCTCCTGACACTGTGTAATAGCTGAACTTGGGTTGCCCAACCCAGGGATGGAGTGGAAAAAGACAGGAGGAAGGGAATCCTTCATCCCCCAGCTGGGACACCCTCCTCAGGGCAGAGCCCCCAACCCTCACTGGGCTCATCTGCTGCCGCAAGGCGTCTTGCTCTGGCTGGGGTTGCAGATGGAGCCTCTCCTCCTGGCGAGAGGCTGCCAGGGCCATTAGCTCAGAGCTGTTGTGTTCAGAGGCCAGCAGCGAAAATGCTTCACAGCCCTCAGGAGCATCTGGCACGGCTGGGGCCTCTTGTTCTGCCAGCCTCAATCTGCTCCTCTGTGTGTTTTGAGCTCTCATCCTTCCCTTCCTGACATTGTTTTCTGGTGTTCATTGCTTCAAGTCACACCGGTGGGAAGTGGGAGGAGGAGAACGGCTGTGCTCCCCCAAATCCCAGAGCTGAGGATGGAGCAAACCCACTCCTAACACCAGCCCTACTGGTTTTCATAGAATCACAGAATGGTTTGGATTAGAGGGGACCTTAAAGCCCATCCAGTCCCATCCTCTGCCCTGGGCAGGGACATCTCCCATCACACCAGGTTGCTCTAAGCCCCCTCCAACCTGGCCTTGAACCCCTCCAGGGATGGGGCAGCCACAGCTTCTCTGGGCACCCTGGGCCAGTGCCCCAGAGAGAAAAATTTCTTCTTTTACCCTAAAATAGGAGTTTTTTCTTGTCCAAGCATACTATAGCTAGAGCCTGCATAGTGCCAGATTGCTGTTAATTAGTTCCTTGTTGATTTTTTCTGCTGTCTCTGGTTTGGACCACTTTGCTGAGGTCTGCTTTGGCCTGTCCACAGGGGATAGGGTGATGAACCAGAGCACTCGCAACCCCTCTGGACTGGTGAAGGGGACTTCACACTCACTGTGACTAGTGTGAGTTTGGGCAGGTCATGTCTGCGGGGTGGTTTATTAGCAGAGGAGATACCATGTTTCCGGAAAGAAAGTTACACCTATTTAAAAGCTGCCACCACCTGAAATTTATTTTTCATCACTAACTGATTAAATTCTGCTAGTCAGAGATTTTATCCCGGAGAAATCCTCCAGGAAGCTCTAATAGCAGAGTCAATCTTTATAATATCGGGAACAATAAAACATGAGACCTCATTTTGCTGCAGGTTTTATCTGCGGCTACGTGGCTCCGCATGTCTACACACACCCATTATCATCCCAGCACCCAATAGGAGTCATTAAATATTTATTTAAAAGGTTTTCCTCCCTGAACGGTGAAATAGAAACCGTCAAAGATTAAATAGTTTTGTTAAGATAAACAGGCTGGAGGAGCCAGCACTGTGTTGCATGGCTCAGGGGACTGGGATGCAGGGGCAGGGTCTGGATGCTGCGTGCTCCTGTGCTTCTCCAGGGGAGATCCCTGGAGGCAGAGTCGGATAAATTAACCATGGGGTTTCGTTCCTGGATGAATGTGGTGTTGGGTGATGCTGAGCACAGAGGAGCTGTGAGATCTCCATTAGCTGACGTGGAGGTCCAGCACTCCCAGCATGATGCCCACAGATTGCCCTGGCGGTTTGCCACAGGAGGAAGAAGCAGGGATCCTGGTTAGGTGGTTTTCATCATTAAATCTGCTCCTCTTTGGATTCACAAATCTCAGAAAAATGCCCCAGTGCAGGCACTGCAAGAGAAATGCCTTCATTAGCATTGGGCTGTGTGGGCAGTGCTCTCCACAAAGGCTCCGTCAGAAAAAACAATCTCATCAATATCAGCCTCTAATTCATCTCCCCTGCCTCACACCGCGTGCCTCCTGTGGATCCCTCACAGCAGTCATCTTGAAGCCCTTGGTAAAAGTATTTTTTCTTATTAAAAACCACCCCAATCTCAGTTAGGTGAGAGAGATTTGCTGGCATTTCCCACCCTGCCTGTGCTCCAGGTTTGCCTTCCTGGTAGAAGGGCAAGACGTGCCACTTTTACAAGTTCTTCCTTCCCCCTGTTATAAAATCTTTTGTAATTCCTCTGCCACTTAGAAAAAAAAAGACACATATGGACTCTCTTCTCCTCCAGCTTTCCTGTAACATCAGACCTATGTGGGTGAAGTGGGCTGTGCCTTGGCACGAGGGTTTGGCACTTTTGGTGCCGTTGAAGGAACTGGGTTTCCACCAGGAGCTTGAAAAGTGGTCTTCCCATCCTTTCTGCTAGGAGGAGCTTCCAAGTTGTATGCCAGCCCGCTGTGAAAAGGGAAAAGCAGGATGGAGCCAGGGTGGAGGACACCGGCAGCTTCAACGCACCCCCTGAGCCCTTTTAAATGCAGAAAGACTCATGCTGAACTGTTTTGCTTTTCCAAATCTATATCAACACCTAAGGCTTTTATTGGGATTTTTTTTTTTCTCTTTTTTAGAGCAGGCTCCAAAACATAGCCATTAAAACAACGCGGCACCTCCCATCTATGGATTGAATATAATACTTACCCTATTATTTTATAACATTAAAAAAAGAAAGCATCCTACTTATTTTTGAAGCATAGATTTTTCTGCATGATGAATCGGAAGGAGTGGTTTTTGGTCGATGAGATTTAATTACGCTACAAAGCACCGAAGAGCTGAGCTCCCATCCCCTGCCTCTCGTCGCCCTCAGCTTGCTGGGGAGGATGGGGACACACCAGCAAGTCTGTCACCGTCCTACAAACTTCTCTCCCCCTGCTTGGATTCCTTCCATTTTCTTCATCGTTGCATTTTAGCAGATGGTGTGCCAATTGCCCTTGGTCTGCCCTGAACTGAGAGCCTCCATCTCACATGGAGATGACCTGGTTCCCTGTGGGCATTTGATCCTCACCGCAGCCATGGCAATTTGAGTGACCCAGTCCCATACAGGTGGGACTCCCCAGCTCCTTCTCAAGATGATTCCAAACATCCAACCAATGTCAGAACCTAGACCCCTTGTCCCAGTGAGACCTTGGTCCCAGCTGGCCTGGACCATGAAGTCCCCAAAGCCTTGTTAACCTCCAGCAGGACCAGAGGTCCTGGCAGGAATGATACACGCATCAAAATCAAAGGGCGCTTTGAATATTGCAGAGCATTTCCATTCAGAAGTCTTCGAAAGGTTTGGGATTTATCTCCATCCTGGGAGAGAGCCTTATTAGTGGCTTTTGGGTACACCACTCCTGAATAATGAGGACAATCCTGTCTCAGGAAGATAAATCCCAATATAATGATACCATTGTCTTTCCTTATTGTAACTCTCCATCAGCCCCTCATTTAACTGCTGTTTTACCCAAAGATTTTGACAGCCTGTTTTAGCACAGGAAGGATAATACAATGCTTATTAATTGCCACCCAATCTAAAATTAGCCCTTTCTTCTGTGGCTAATGAGCCATTGTGCAGTCATTTGGGGATGACGGTTTGAGCATGACCAGTTACATCTCCTCATCCTCATGTCCATGCTGGATCTACCACAGCTTTTCCATGCTCTGGAGGGCCCAGGTCATCGCCCAAACCCCCTGGAGCAGCGGATGCACTCTGCTCAAATCCCTCTTCTCCTGCCCGCTTCCCATGGGGCGAGAAATAAATGGGGAAAGAGTTTTGCAGCTTTGCAAATTCTCCTGCAATTATCGCATGAAGGACCGTGGCTGAGAGAAATAACCTCGGCAGAGAAATATTGCTTGGAAATAAATTTGTGAGAATATATTTCTGCTGTGACAGGTACGGGGAGCACCGGAGCTGGGCTAAGCAGGCAGGCGGCTCATAGGTCATTATGAGTTTGAATCAGTTACCAGGGGGGTGCAAAGGGAGCTGGAGATGGATGTATTGTAAGAAGGTTTTCTGGAGAGGATTTAAGCAATTTCAACTAGCTGACATGGTCGAGATCGGCTTGGAAGTTTCCTAATGAATTTCTTTTTCAGGAGGAAATTGGGCTGTTGAGTGGAGGAATGCACCTGCTTGGAGCAGAATAGAAAAGCAGGCTCTTTCTGCTGGAAATCAGTGAAAAATCCAGACAGAGCTAAAAGTCCTTAGCCTTTCAGGGTGGATCCCCCGGGAAGTGCCTCCCAGGAGCTATACTTTGCTTTCCTTGTGTCCGTAATTCTCCCCGGGGGGCTCAAGGCAGCAGTGGGTGCATCCCTGCTCTGCAGGGGAGCAATGGGCCACAGGGGTCAGAGACCTGTCCCAGCTCAGTGCAGCAGTGTGGAGAGAGTCCAGCGCTGTGCTGGGATGGGCAGGAGCACAACTTGGACTTTCCTTCTTACACAGCATCCCCAAAACCTCTATCCCTGGGCTAAGGCACCTGTGGCACACACATACCTGGCGGCAGCATCATCATCCCTGAGTGGAGGGCTCTTGGCTCCCAGGCACTACGGTGCAGAGCTCAGCTCACCACCAAAAAGCTGCCTGTCCCTGAGGAAATTTTGGAGAGCAATTTTTTGATATAGATTTTCTAGTGGTTTGCAGTCAGTGGTAGGCAGAATCCTCCACCCTGCACGCTGTCCCCTTGGGACTGGTGAGGAGGATTGCTCATGGATGCTGGACCCGTATCTGGAAAGGGTACAAATGCTGGGACGTACCCTGTTTTCATCCACCCTGATTCATTTATTCAATTCTTGTTTGTGGTTTGTTGTTGTTTTTTTTCCTCTGGAGATCAGCGTCACAGTGGAGGAAATTTGGAGCAGCCTTGCAGGGGTTCCCACTGTTCCCAGGAGCATCTTGGGAACTCACCAACGAGGTACATCCCCCAAACCAGTGCTGCAGTTATCTCTGTCACGTGCATAAAGATAAGAAAAGGTCCTCAGCCATTACCTGTTTTCTTGGTGTCCAAAACCTGCTGAACCTTTGGAAAGGATTATATGAGCTTTGTGTGCTTTGGACCGAGCCAGGAGCTGGTTAAAGGAAGATCCCTCGGGAGTCTGAGACGCCTTTTGTATTTATTGCAGCTCTGGTACTTTCAAAACACTTCAAAGGTCTAATTTTCCTCCTTGCGTCTCCACGATACAAATTTAGCAGGGAAGGTGTGATTAGCTAATAGCCAGGAGAGGTGACACTTGCCCGGTGGTGGCTCTGCCATGTAGGTGCTCACAGGGTAGGTGCTTGTGGTCCCTCACTGGGACAGAGGATCCAGAAACCAGTTTAAGCTGTGAGACAGTCTCCGTACCTCGGTGCAGAAGGTAACTGAGCAAAGGATGAACCCATCCCCCTGCCCTGCTGGGGATGCCATTAGTGGAGGTGACATTCACCAGGAAGGCTGAGGTGGACCCGGCAATCATGTGTTTGCACCCATTTTATCTCCTCCATGAGCGTTGACCCCACCGTGCTGTGCCATGAGTGTCCGTGATGCCTTTGATTGATACCAGCTGGTGTCTGGACATAAAGGACCACCTTTCTGTTTAAATGGGCTGCCCGTGCCCTCCTCACCCCAGAGCATTTTGAAGTTAGGGCAGAGTGACTTGTGCTGAAGCTGCTGGTGGCCGCAGCGTTACCTGGGTCTGGATGCTGCAGTGCTCCCTCTCTTAATTAGCACCACCAACAAACGAAGGGCTGGGCTGTGCAGCCACCTAGGAGCTTGCAGAGCTGTGAGACGTGCAGCCAGATGCATGGGACAACTGGTGGGGGCTCTGTCCATCAAAGAGGCTGGTTATTGTGGCATTTAGAATTGTTCAAGACCCAACTGAATGGGGCTTTGAGCCACCTAGTCTAGTGGGAGGTGTCCCTGCTCATGATAGGGAGGTTGGAACTCAATGATCTTTAAGGTCCCTTCCAAATCTAACCATTTTATGATTCTATGATCCACTGGTCTTCAGTGGTCCAACCAGGGCTGTGTCTTCCAGCAAGCCCTGGGGGACATGTTGTGCCCAGTCCTACACCTGTGGTGACCACCCCATCACTGGGGTGAGCGGGACGCCGTAGTGATGTTGTTGTCCTAATCCCCAGTACCCTGCAGGTGAGGATGCTGGTACCTGGGGTCTGCTTTTCACCTCACCCCTTCACCAAAGGAGCCATCACCTGTGGCTCTCATGACCCTACGGTGGCACTGAGTTGCCACCAGTTTCCACTGGAGCAGGCACACGGCATTCCTGGAGATCTCTGCTCAGGTGGGGATGCTGCAGGAGGGTGAGGAGCAGCCACACAACCCCAGGCACAACTTCTTCTGCCCAGGCTGAAGGACCAAAGCAAGCAGCCACCTTGCTGCAGGCACAGGCAGGATGGACTCATGTCAAGGAGCTGGCAGCTTGGAGAAGGAGCTTCTCCTTAGGATGCAGGAGCCAGTCTGGGGGCTCCTCCTGACTCTTTCCCCTATAATGTGATGCTCTATGAATATTGTAAGAATGAATAAAATTATGCCCTGAAAAAAGAAAACTCATTTATTTATGAGGCTATTTGATTTCTTCTGAAATGCCTCATCTAGCAGCCTCCCTCCATTAGAAACTCTCCGAAGCTATGCAAGAAAAGCCATATCTTATTATTTAAATTAATAAAGCAGCTGCAAATTTTTGCTTAGTTTTAAAATATGACTACAGAAAATATCCTTCCATGGACCATTTTTCCTGTGGTTTTCTTCCTGAATATTCCTAATTATGGCCATAATTAATTTTAACGAGTCACCCACCATCAATTCCACAGTAATTTGTAAGTGTCCTGCAGCTGACTTAAAAAAAAAATAAAATTCAAAGCGATGCCCTCCTCTGGCTGCCTCTTTAATGAAACCTGGCATTACTTAAGGAATTGGCACTTGGCCCCAGCAACACAAAATTGCCTGGTCCTCAGTCAGAGCCGATGCTGTCTGCCTGTTGATGGATAGCATCATTCAGAGCTTTTATAGGCACAGCAAAAGAGGCCAATCTGTCTGGACTGATAAATCTAAATCTCTTGTAATATATCATAGTTCTACCAGACATAGGTATGAAAGCGATGTGATGCTTCATTTTCCTGGAGAAACAGCTCCTCCGAGGCTGATGGTCAACACCACCAAAGTCCTTGGACAAACTTTGGCCTCCAGAGACAGAGGTTGGGAAGAAGGATGAGAAGGTCTGGGAAGGAGGTTGAAAAGGTCTGGGAAGAAGGTTGGGAAGGTCTGGATGGAGGTTGGGAAGGCCTGGATGGAGGAGGTGGATGGAGAAAGGAGGAACAGTAAGTGCTATGGAATTTCATCTCCCATCTCCCGCACCACCACCGTAATGTCAGGTATCTCTACAAGAAGAGGTTCCAGCTGGTTGTAGACTTCCAAGAGCATGTGAGACTTCACAGGTCACCTCAGACTAAACTTTGCCACGTTATTCATATAAGAGTGAGGAGATTAGTTGAAATATCAAAGTCACTAGAATTTAAGAGCGGGGCTGGCAGGTGGGATGAAAGGGGAAGGAGGAAAGGATTGATCTGCGGAGCGATCCCGCATCTTTGAGAGGACGGTTGCAGAGGGAGAGCCCCCCATTCCAGCACCCACACCGGTCTCCACCGGGACTCAGGGTCACCGTTCCCTCGCCAGCGAGCGCAGCGTGGGCTGGGCAGTGGCGTGATGCCTTCACACGTTGGTTTTAATAAAGAGCTGATGTCCTCATTAGAGCCTCGCAGCCACAAAGCTGGAGGGCTGGAGGCCAGCGAGCTGCTCCACGCTCAGGGGGGGCTGGCTGATGACAGCTAATCAGGCCTGCCGCCGCCAGCTAGGGGTCTGACATGGAAAATAAAAAAAACAGGTAGCAATAAGATCTTCTGTGTCACGGCATGGCTGGTGGCCAAGTCTCTCCTTGAGCTCCTGTACGAGCATACGACTGCCGTCCCCCTCCTTGGATTTCCTTTGCATCCAGAGCCAACGCGGGTGGTCGTGGGGTTTTGGGGGTTGTGGCAGCAGGATTTGGGGTGTGTTCATGTCTACTCCCACGAGTCTGAGGCTGGGCTGCTGCCACTGCCTGCCCCTGGTGGGAAACTGAGTTTTTTCCCAGCCAGGATATTGCTGTGAGACTCATCCCCTGGTTTCTCTCCCCCGGCAGTGGGAGTTCATGGTTCAATGTTGAAGCTGGGGGTGACCCCAGGTCCAGCCACGGAAGCGGGGCTGCAGGAAGGGGAGTTGGGAGGTGTGTAGCAAATCCTGACCTCTTATGGCAGCTCTTCTAACCATCCTCCACACAGTCCCTGGAAAAGCACTTATTGCTGGATCTTAATCTGCAGCAGCTACAAAAGGGACAATACGTGTGTCTGGGGAGCGCCGGGAGGCTTATCGGTGTTTAGAAAGAGCAGCACAGAGAGGGACAGGGTTCAAAAACACCGAGTCTATCCCCGGCATTGAAAGGACTGGCTTGAGAACTGTGAAAATATTGAAATATGGTCTATGTTTTATCTCCTGGTCCTGCGCTGCTGGCGGCACGGGTTGTGTTTGCTGCACCAAACCAGAGCCTTCCCCGCTGCTGCTGGAGGATGTGCTGAGGTTTCTCTGTGCCCCGTGGCCAGTGTCCTGGGGATCACCCACCTCTCCTTTGGGGCTATGCACCTCATACAGGCACCTCGGGAAGGCTACAGGCCCCAGAGGAGAAATACCTAGGTCAACATTAGGAAATCAGAAGTAAAAGAGGAGCCAGAGCCATAATTTCGCCTTAAATGCTTAATTTCCATGAGTTTGAGGGGTGTCAGAGGCCCAAGCAGACGTCTCGGTGGCAGCGTGCCTGACTCCCGAGCACGGGGAAGAGCATGCATTAGCATCACGAGCAAGGAAAACAGAAAAAAGAGCGTATTAAAAATATTCAATGGAGTGAAAAGCCCATGAGGATGTAAAAGACGCTCGCTCTTTACGTACGCAAGGTTTAGTGATGATAGCATGAAACCACAAAAAAAGGCCAACAACCCTCCCCCCCAAAAAAAGAAAAAAGGTTTCCTCTTTACTGCAACTTGAAATGGTGAAATATGGGCTGACCAGCAGCTGCGGCAACCCCTTTATCCTCCAATTTACTGCTCTCACTTCCAGCCTGGCCCCCAGAGCCCGGGTCCCGTTGTACCGTTTTTCTATTAGCGGGTTTTATTTGCGGTCGGGAGCTTTGTACTCGCCGAGCAAAAACCCTGTCTTTGCTCCTAAACCATCCTGCCTGGGCACCGCTCCAAGCCCCTGCAACGAGGCCGGGGAGAGATGCTGCTCCCGGACCGTGCAGCCCCTGGGCTTCTGCCAGATTCTGCTGCTGGGAGCAGGGGCTGAGCCATGGGTAGATCTATGTCCCACCACCATACCAAGAACAGGTCCAGGTGAGCAAATGGAGCCAGTGGTGCCTCAGTTTCCCCATCCTGGTTCTCCCCCAAGGGCATGGTAGGTTGAGGAGGGATGCAAGAAGCTTAGTGACCCCATGTTTTGGTGTGGCCAACCAGCAGGCACCCTGCTAGCCCAGGGGACCCCAGGGACACCTGGGGCTGCCTGCAAGAGCAGGGGGGTAGCCCTGGGTTTCGGACAAGCTCAGTTTTCCAACAGACTCTGTTGAGATTTGCTGGAGGTGCCAAACTTCCCTCTAAGCATTGTTTCCCAGCCTCTGCCCGGCCAGGGTCTTCTGCAGCTTCCTCTGGCCTCATTCCCAGTCCCCCCAGTCCCCAGAGAACAAATGCACCTGAAGTTGCCTTGTGCTTGGCTGAAGGCATTTAATCACGGTGTCGGCCTGATGGAAATACAAGCTACTCCTGTGCCAGTCAGGACACGCTCTTCTTGCACGGACAAAGATGAGCAAGGAGCCATCCGAGCATGAAATAGTTGTCAAGCTTCCAGAGGGTCACAAGATATATGGATTATGAAGTAGAGACTCCCACAGATCCCAGATTATCAAATATAAAGACTGCAGAAGATTGCTTCAACGCGTTAGATGGCAGGAGCACTGTCCTGCATTCAGAGCTGGGCTGAAGCTGAGCCCACGGGACTCTTTCTCATAAGTTTTGGGTTTGCCCCAAATTTGGCCATCCCTGCACAAAGCCTCTCGGTCCTTGGAATTATTATCTTCTGCCTCTTTCTGTCTCCAGCTCGCAGGAATGAGCAGGTTTTGTGCCGGGGACTGTGCTATGTGGAGCAGAAGCCATCTAAAGGTTAGAGCCCTTGAAGGACTGGAGATCAGGATTAAAGAGGACACTTCAGGCAGGTTGAACAGGAACTAATAGGATTAGTGGCATTAGGTCTGACATTGGTGGGGGCTGTCTCCTACAGGCAGATCAAGCACCTTCAGAAGAGCAGGCAGTCTCTGGGGGGAAGCCCAGCAGCGTGGTGGTGAACCCTGAGGGGCTGTGGGAGATGGGGAGACCCTGCCCGGGACCCCCAGGGATGCTGTCACGGGCAGGAGGACACAGCTCTGCCTTTGAGCCCCTTCCCCAGGGACAAGGAGTAGCACTGCCACGGTGGGTGTTAGCGCTCAGAGGATGAGGAGGGCTCTGCTGGTGTTTTGCCTGAGGTGGGTTTTATCACTGCGCTTGGTGTAATGGCCTCTCACAGCCGATCCCTGCCCCGGCCCCCTTTCCAGGTTGAGGGTCACCTCCGTGTTCCCGTGTCCCGGAGCCCCATGTGCATCGCTGGCAGCCGGGAGCGTGGCCCTGGCCAGGAAAGCCATGGCTCGCTGGACCACTTTCCACCAGGAGGAGCCGAGCCAGATGATGCCTGGGAGATGCCAGGGCTGCAAGAGCAGGGCACAGGCTTTGTGACCCAAGAGGCCTCTTCCAGCCCTGGAGTCCCTGCTGGCCAAACCCTGAAGTCACCCTTAGGCAGCGCCTGTTCCAGAATTGGGGAAAAGGGAGAAAACTGTGAATGTAAGCCCTGGGGCCAGCAGAGAGGTGCAAGCACGCCCCCCTCTCTGTGTTTCTGCTCTGTGACCCCTCTCTTTATTTCTCCCCCTCCCCCCTAAACCGGGGAGCTTTGCTGATGTATTCTTACAGGTTCTGAACGATTCCTCTCATTAAACCCAGCCCTAATAGGGACCGGGGCCACACGCCACCCTCCAGCGCGGTGCAGAGCTGCTTGTTCTTTGCTTTCACTCCCTCCCACCCGTTATTCTTTCCCAAAGCCCTGGCTCAGCCCAATCTGAATTAATTGCAAGAGTGAGATGTCAGCTGCTTTTATGTAACTCTCCTCTGTAATTCCATCTACACGTTTCCACTCCCCCACTAATTTATTCACTCCAGGTTTGTTTAAATCAGCCCAGCCTTTCTCTTTTTTTTTTCTTTTTTTTTTTTCCCCCCCTCTTTATTTTTTTGTTCTTCTTGACAAGGTCTCTTTGTAAACCGTGTTCCTCATCCAAGGACTTGGTGCTCCCCAGGTAGCCAGGGTGAGTGGGAGAGAGCCCCCAGGGGACCCTGCCAGCGGGGAGAGCGCCTTCCCGGGGGTTTCTCTCTGCTGAGCGCCGCTCATGACTTGCCTCCTTCCCTAATTACTTCAATTCCACTATTTTCTTCCACTGCTTCAGGAAAGAGAGAAGCCAGGCTTTCTAGAGACGAGGGGTTTTTTTGTTGCTTGCTCGGTGGGTTGGTTTTTTTCCCCAAATATATATTGAGGGTCTTTGGAGAACAGCTCTTCTTTACAGTAAGATAAAGGATGATCGTGTATAGTCATCGATTTCTGGGAAGTCTAATACTTTGCAAAACAATCCTTCTGGAGGAATGGGACTTGCCCTTCATCTCCTCTCCCTGGCTGGGCACCGCTGTATGCCCAGAGGTGCCGGGATGTAGCCCTGGATGCTGCATCTTGCCATCAGAGCTGGGATGGCTGCAAAGCTCTCCGGCCTGTTAATGAACTGCCTGGTGCCGCACGCTGAGGAGGGCCTACCTCTCTCTTATAGAACTCCTTCAAATAGGAAATGGCTCTTCATTTAGCTCTTGTGTTGACAAGGCTGAAATTAAGAGGCAATTCAGGCGGTACTCAGAGCGAGCGATGCACGTGAGCCCCTCTGAGGAGGTGGTGTGGCTTGTAGGGAATCCAGTATCCCAAAATCCTGCAGAACCCAGTGCTTCATCTTCACATCAGGGTTAACCCCATCTCATGCTCATGACTTAATACAACCCCACCTGCCAGCAGATGCCCTGAGCAGAGTCAGACATGGGCCATCCATCATGAAGCTGTAAGAATCTCAGGGTGGGTTTTGCAATACCTGCAAGAAGAGCTATGAAGGAACAAAAAAATATCTTATTTGCTTATTGATTTCCATTAAAATCTAATAATTAGAAAAATAGTCCTGCCGGCTTACGTGTGCCCTCCTTACAAAGGCAGAAGGTAAAATCATTCAGAGGATGACAGGGCTTCAATACGCTCCCTGTAATTTCTCTGGGCAGACAGACAAGTCTCCATGCAGCTGGCATCAGTCTGTTTCTCAAGGCAGAGAGCGGAGAGCAAGGCAAGGAAAGGATGCCTGTGAAGATGGACTGCCATAGATGGGACCATGAGGCCAGCATTGTGGCCTGGGTCCCGGTCCCTTGGGCTAGCTGCGGTCACATTACAAGTCCATACATGCTCTCACCTCTGCCGAACATCACCCACAGCTTCTCTTTGCATGGTGGGGAAATGCTGCTATGAAAATAGCTGGTGCTGTTGTCTCCAAATGTGTAGAGCAAGGATAGTTGGAAGATCTAGTTTGAGGTCTGTAACAAGTGGAGTCCCCCAGGGGTCAGTACTGGGCCCATTTTTCTTCAATATATTCATCAATGATCTGGATCAGGGGATGGAGTGTACCCTCAGCACGTTGGCTGATGACACAAAGCCGGGAGGGGTG
>BJBW01014038.1:0-25446 GCA_004320125.1 Scolopax mira | reverse complement strand
TTCCAACTCTAAAAATTCAGTGAAATTCAGTGAAATTACGAACCCTGTTGATAGCATTTGGACTCTTCCAGGGTTAGAGTAGTTCTGCGTCCTCTCCGCACGCAAATCAAAGGCGCGTTACAGAGAGCTCTTGCCCCTCATGTAAGGATTGGGGAAAAGGGCGCCTTACGCAGGCGAGAAAGAGTGGAACTAGATCTCAAGAGATCCCTTCCAGCCTCGGAGATTCTGTGAAGGTTGGGTTGCAGCAGCACAGGAAATGCAGCCATGTGGGACAGGGGAAGAGAATGATCTGAAAGATAGTGTTTGACTTGCTTTACAGTATCTTTTGGATAATGGTCCAGAATTTTTACACTTATATCATGTTTGCTCTGCCACTCATTCAGTTGCTGTCTCCATTTTTCTAGAACTTAAAGTTTAAGAAGAGCTAACTTTTTTTTTTTTTTTTTTTTGCCAGGAAAGGAGCAAAAAAACCAGGGAAATAGTAGCTTCCTTTTTGTAGCTTATGTACAGAAGTTGGCCAGGTGTTACCGAAAATTTTTCTTCCTGGTAAACACTACTCCTTGTTGATCTTCCATGCTCCTCATCCTGTTTTAGGCTGCAAACCCCCTTTTCTTGGGCTCAGGCTGCACTCCACAGTGTAATGGTGTCACATTGAGCATTTGCAGTGCTCTCACAGTTTAACCGAGAGCCACAACTCTTCATTTGCAGTAGAGGCTTCTTTGAGAACATTCTGTTCAAGAAGCTATGGCAACTGGCTTGACTTTTAATCTCTTTAGCAGAGTGTTGGCGTTCCTATTTATAAAATTAACCTGAGGAAATATGACAGTCTAAGTTACAAAACAGTCTATTTATGTCACATTAGAAAGGAAAGGGCAGTAGTAGGTCTCTTACTGTAGGACCCTATTGAAAACCTTGCAGGAAAGCTTATGCTTTCCAAGCTAAACTCAGCTCAAACAAGCAACTTCCTATATATGCCTTTTCCACTTAGAAATGGTTACTTGCTATTTAAGTGCACCATATCTGGAGTACTAAATGTAAAGTCCATGAGACTTTCTGAGGTTATTAATACTGCTTTGTCTTGGACTAGAGGGACTGAGCATCCTTTGTCTTGTGAAAGCTTCTCTAATACAGGGTATTTTGGTTTGCATCTTATTTGTAACTCTTCTGACATGTAGCCCCCACCATCTGTGACTTCTATGTGTTCTGAGGTGATGCCTTCCACACTTCCATTCCTTTACTGCGTAAAATTTGTAAGCTGCTCACTTTTAATCCTGAACTCCTGTCAAAACTTGTTGAACAGGTTTGCTTTCCGTAATTTGTACTTTGACTCAATTTCTTACTCCCTTAACATGTCCTTCGGGTTGTATTTGTTTTCTGTACCTCACAGGCTTTGCATAAACAGTCTTCCTATCATTTTCCCGAGCTAGATGGCAAGGAGCTCAAAGACTAGATGGGAGAGAACATGGCTGTGCATCATCTGGTGTTTGGTGGATCACTGGTGACTTTCTCATATGTGAATAGAGGGTTCCAAGGAGGTCCATGAAGGTGATAAAAATGCTGGAGAAACTGCCCTGTGAGGAAACACTGAGGGAGTTAGGTCTTCTCACCTTGAAGAAGAGAAGGCTTGAGGAGCCCTCATCAGATTTCCAGTACTTAAAGGGTGGCTAAAAGAGAACAGGGGCTTTTCTTCACAAGGAGCCACATGGAGAGGATGAGGGGCAAGTTGCACCAGGAGAGGTTTCATCTTGATACAAGAAAGTTTTGCAGTGAGAACAATCAACCCTTCTAACAGCCTCTCCAGGGATGTGGTAGAGTCCCCATTGCTGGAGTTCTTCAACACATGACTGGACAGGGTGCTAGATATTCTCATCTAGGCTCCCTTTCTCATGAGAGGCAGGACCAGATGATAGTTCGAGATTCCTTCCAAACTTGGCTGTTCTGTGAATAAACCAGGCAGTGAGACTAGTTACCATTTCCAGTTAGTCAGGTGCTACCAAAGGGCATATAAATCAGTTCTCTGACTTAATGCAGCTTTTTAGGAAAGCAAGTGGAACCCAGAAAGTGTATGTGAGACTTGAGGCTTGGAAATGTAATTTTTATATAGCTTTCCAAATACTGTTTTAGGTGCTTCTGCAGAATATGGAAATACGCTTCTTAGTTTGTGCTGAGTATCCATTCTTTTGGGGAGCGAGGGAAGTTTTTCTTGCTCTGTACCCCTCCATGTAGTGTTGTGTGTTCCGTTTCAAATCATGCTTCCTTCAGGAGTGCCAGGGCCTAGGCATTTTCGGGTAAAGCTTGTCTCAGCCCTTTCAACAGGCTGCTCATTTGCTGATGGAAAGTTTCTGCACACAGAGCCTTTGTAATCTGGACATTCAGAGCAGAGGCTACAATTTTCATGCTGTATGTTTTATGAAGACTTTTGCGAGACGTTAATTAGGAAATTACTCTAGCTTTGGGGTTTGGAAAAGATTAGAAGTGAGATGGCTAGAGAACAAGAGGTTAGCAGAAGCTGGAAGAATCTGAGGTGTTGCCCGTTTCCTGCAGAAAACCACTCCCTGTTGTGGGAAGCTTGTCAACAGGAACATAGATGTCTGGCTGTTGATTTTTGTGAATGCTAGTTCCTGAGAAATATGTAGCTTCCCCTTTTCCCGCTCCTGAAGTCCTCACCACGCTGTGACCTGTTTCTGTGACTAGGTACGTGCAGCAACCTCATTGAAGAGCTTGGTGGCAGCTTCTTCTCAAAAGCATCACCTCAGCTGCTTGGAACTGTGAAGAAGTCTTTCCTGGGCAAAGGGGATGGGTCTTAAAATGGAGTAGTTGTTTGCATTCAGATGGCAGAATCAGTAGAACTGTTATATGAGCATGGTAATAGTGGCTGATTGTAGGTTCTTTATGGCAGGCAGCTGAGGAGTGTTACTGAGGTTTTTTTCCTTCTGAAATGACTTCACATTTTTCTATGTTACCTGGAGAGGGGTGTAGATACTGAAAACAATCTGAATAGCTGGAGAAACAGTGATGAAATCAAGCTGTTTGTAAAACCTCTACAGAATCATGAGTATTCTTTAAACAGCGAGGCTGTAAGCGAAACTGCTGCAGAATCCGCAAATAGGAAGACAGCATAGGGGATTAGATCTTTAAAAAAAAAAAAGTGCATGAGGGATGAATTAAAAATTTGAGGACTTTATACTGTAGTTGTATATCTACAGTCTTAGCTTTTAGATGCTGTTGGGTGCAGGCATCGGAATAGCTATAGCTGATGTTAACCTCTGTTAGTAGAAAAGGCCATCTGAAGACTAGTGACAGCTGAGCTAAATAGAAGTGTTTGAATTGTGCCTTTAAGCAAATACAGAATTGGAGCAAAGAGCAAAGCACCAGTGTTATGCCTTTTGTATTGTTTTGAGACACTGGGTTGTTTATCTTAAAAGGCAGGTGGCCACATTATGTACTATGAAACTGCATTGTATACCAACACTTCAGGTAGAGAGAGATGGAGAAGTAATAGATTCAGATATGAGAACTTATCATAGAATCATTTGGGTTGGAAGGCGCCTCTAAAGGCTGTCCAATTCAACTACCCTGGCAAGGAGCAGGGACATCTTCAACTAGATCAGGTCATTCAGAGACCCATCCACAGGATGGGGCATCGACCACCTCTCTGGGCAACCTGGGCCAGGGTTTCACCACCGTCTTCCAGATTAAAGGCATTACCCCGTGTCCTGCTAAAAAGTTTGTCCTTGTCTTTCCTGTAGACCCTTTAGGGACTGGAAGGGGCTCTAAGGTCTCCACAGAGCCTTCTCTTCTCCAGGCTGAACCCCCCCAACTCTCTTAGCCTGTCCTCACAGCATCTCCGTGGCCTCCTCCATGTCTCTCCTGTGCTGAGGCCCCAGAGCTGGAGGCAGCACGGGGGGGGGGGTGTGTGTCTCCCCAGAGCAGCGTAGAGGGGCAGGATCCTCTTCCCATTGAGCATGCTGGGCTGAAAATTCAGAGTCAGATTGCTGATTCATGTGTAGTCCAAATGCTCCTGCCTTAGGTTTGGTGCTGTTTATCAGAAAAGGTGGAGCAGGCTGATGTCAGTGACTACAGTTTCAGTCTCCTGATTGCAGACTGCTGCCAAAGGACTGTCAGCACAAAACTGCTTCTCAGTCCTTGTTTCAGCAATAAATGTACTGCATCGTTCACGCTTCTCACTGTGAAGTATTATCTTAGCTAACCAAAAACTTCGTTCCTGTCTTATTTCTGCTCTTCAGTTTGAAAAAATGCAGACCTCAGTGACAAGGTTGATCTCATCAGGGTTGTATATAGAATAATAGTAGTGCCTGACTTCACTGTTCCCCTTCGTGTACACATCAGAAATAACATTAGGTCTTACAGCTTTAAACTTTGAATTAGTTATCTCTGCTGTACTTATACAATCCCCCATCTGTAGGTAAGGTAGATGAATGGCTCTGGACAACCTGGTCTAGTTGGAGGTGTCCCTGTGACTGCAGGGGGGTCGGACTAGATGACCTTTGAAAGTCCCTTCTGGCCCAGATGATTCTATGATTCTATGAATTTGGACAGTCTTGCTCTTACTCAAGCTGTGACCACCCATGTGTTAATTATAGGTTACAGTTATGCTATTGCTGGTGTTATTCTCTGATTCTGTAATTTTTTCAGTCTCAGTTTTCATGTTTACTTCTTCAAAAACTGAAAGAGGGAGGCATAGCATGCATCTAAGCCACAGTATGTTAGGAACAGCACCATTCAGTGAATCCCCATGAAAACACTGCTTGGAGATGTCTCTAAGTTCTCAATATATATGAGCTAATTTTTGTATGTATGTGCAGTGCTTGATTTTAATCAGAATATTACAAGGCATGAAGCCTCACACCTTGGGAAATGTCTGCAGTTTTATTTGGTTAACAGCAGCATAACTTTCCCAGTTGTGTTTTACAGGACTGATTTCTGTGAAATTGTGTTAATTTATACAATGAGTTAACTGTGTTACTCATTTACTATGTTATCACTTGCATCCAGTACTGTGTTTTCCTGTTATTTTGTCTGAATTAATACGGAGCTAAATGGTTTACAGTTATGCATGCATCTGAAACAGTATTTAGAATATTACGTTATTTGGGTTCAAGCAGGATCTTCTCCTTGCCAGTCTTTAAAGATCAGTCCCAGTAATGTGGAGTCGTCATCCCTGTGAGACAAATTATTCACCTTGCTTATGTTATGTTGTCAGCTCTGTTTTATAATATGGACTACGCTTGTTCTGGGCCACTGTTGTTTTGAGAGTCACGTTTATGTGATCTTCAGTGATCCAAGGCTCATACATCCTGCAAGACCTTCAGAGCTCAGTTGGAAGTGAGGCATCGTCTAAGGAAGATGCTGTAGAAAGTGGCTCAGCTGTGCAGCTCCCTTTTTCACATGACAGCCAGGGATCGTGTTGTCTTTGTGAGAAGCTGTGTAGCTGAGCGTGCAGGGTACAGCCTCTGGTAGCTCCATGCAGAAGAAACATCAAGGTGCACCTCTGTTTAGAGATCAGTGACTTATTCAAAATATTTGCTGTTGTAATCTGTTTTTGTCATGAGGGTCTATGACATCAGTAAAAGAGATGGAAGGAGGCAAGATAAGGGAAAAGCAGTTGTTATGAGGAGAGGAATGAAGGCCTGTTCCAGTTTTTTCTTTCCCTTGTTTTGGAATGTATAGTAAGGTGGGAGGAAATACATAGATCAGGAATGTAGACTTGATGACAATATTGTAGGGCCTTTCTATGACATCAGCTAAAAGAGCTTGAGTAAGCTCAAAGTTATTAAATAATTAGTGAATACTTAATGAGAGTAAAGAAGTACTTGTGAGATAAACTTGTACTCGAGAGGGAGGCTTAAGTTAGTTAAAAGGACATATTGGCTGCTATGTCTAGAGCAGTACTAGCTAAATCATGGGCTGAATGAGAAATAAGATCGTGAGATGGTATCTTAATTACTTGTGAAAGTAGCTGCTGGATTCTGTACTTGGTATTTTGTCTGAAGTGTTACTGACTAGCATTTTAATGACACAGATTGTGTGGTAGGGGCTGTGAGCAAGCATAGCACTAATGCTAAGTAAATAGTGTACTAGAGTATGACAGCAGTAGCAGCATGAAACTTGTTTAGCATGAAGTTGTGTTCGTGAATTGGAAATACACTAATGTGACCAACTTTGTTCATCTTGTACTTCCAGATGGATGGAGGCCTGTCTGAATGAGGAGCTGCCTCCCACGACAGAGCTGGAAGAAGGATTGAGAAATGGGGTCTACTTGGCCAAACTTGGAAACTTCTTCTCCCCTAAAGTGGTATCTGTGAAGAAAATCTATGATAGGGAACAGACTAGATATAAGGTGAGAGCTGCTGGCTGTAGATACTGCTTTAGGCAGACATCTAAAATAGGAAAATGTGGACAGGGGGGTACTGTGAGCAAATGAACAGAGCACTAGTTTATATTAGTATTACCTGAGAAACTCCACCTTCTCAGGTGTGGACCCCCCCACTGTCTGTGGGAGTGGACACTTTGCTTTATATCTGAACTTGCACTATGTGAAAGAACTTGTCATAAGCAGCCAATGTAATCTGTACAGAAGACTTCTGACTTATTTTCCTAATGAACCTCCCTGCTGTTCTTGGCAGCTGTGACATTTTGTTTCTTGCTTGTTCCTGCCGATTTCTATTTCAGGCAACTGGTCTCCACTTCCGGCACACAGATAATGTAATCCAGTGGCTGAATGCAATGGCTGAGATTGGTCTCCCCAAGGTAATTTCTGTGTTTTATGTGCAGATAAATAAATAATACCAGAAAAGCTTTACATTCCATAGAGGCATTTGCTGTTGTACAAAAATCAGCAGGCTTCATCTAGTTAGTTCTTTATTTTCTAGATTTGTGTCCCTACAGAAATTCTATCCTAAAACTTGCTGAAAGATTTTGTTCTGCTATGTATGTGTGTGGTGGTTTAACCTCAGCATGGTTTAACCGAACCATGCAGCCACTCGTGCCCCCTCCCCCCCCCCCCCCCCCCCCCCCCCCCCCCAGCTGGCATGGCGGAGAGAATCAGAAGAGCAAAAGCAGGAAAAAAAGTCTTGTGGGTTGAGACAAAGCAAACAAACAAGCAAAGAAAAAGCTGTGTGTGCAAGCAAAGCAAACCAACCATCCCACCAACCAACAGGTGGGTGTTGAGCCATTGCCAGGAAAGCTGGGCCCCACCATGTGCAATAGTCACCTGGGAAGACAAATGCTGTCACTCCAAACAACCCCCCTTCCTCCATTTTCCCCACCTTTATATTCTGAGCATGGAGTCACATAGCAGGGAACCATGGTCATTTGGGGTCATCTGTCCCATCTGTGTGTCCTCCAAGCTCCTTTGCACCCCCATCCCTCACTGGTGTGGGGGGGAGGTGAGGAAGAGAAAAAGCCCTCGAGTGCCCAGCAACATGCAAAACTACCAGTAGGCTATCAATACACCCTCTCATCCAAAATGCAGCGCCATACCAGCTGCCATCAGGAAAGTTAGCTCATCCCAGACAAAACCACGACAATGTAAAAATGATTTGGACCAAAATAATTCCTCCTTCTGTACCATATCCTTAGTATCACTGATTTTGCGTAACATCTGTGTTACGTTGTTCTTGCCATTCATTCTTTTGAGCAATATCTGAACTACAGTTTTATCGTGGCATTTTTTTTTTAGAAACTTATGCTAAAAGAAGCAGCGCAAAAGAAAATGCTTTTGTCATGTTCTCCATGTCTTCAGATTTCCCTATGAAATTTTCAGATCGAGTGGAAATGTTCCTCTGTAGCTTAATCAAAAATAAATTATTGCCTGAAAATACATGGAACTGTAGCAGTGTTGTGCTGATAGTGAAATGACATGCATGGATAGAAAGTAAATTTTTTTTACTTTTTTTACTTGGTAAGCGATTTCACACTTAGTCTCACCAAACCCAGCATTGCATGTTTTATTCTGATGTGTGATTTGTTTGCATACATGCTTGGAAATTGAACACTTTATTTTGGGCAAAGCTTTTCAAATAACTTTGAGATTTACTAGAGCCGTGGTGGGATTTATGATTATCTTGCAGGAACAAATTTGAGGTTAGTAAATACTGAAATATGCTGTTGAAGTTGTTACATGAAAAACAAGGAGGGAGCCAGAGAAAAGTTAAGTGCCAGGTATAAGGCAGGATTTTCAGATGTGAGCGAGTTTCGGGGAGAAATAAAGGTGTGCAGAGATGTTAGACTGGGCTGAGGTGTAGTACAGTGACAAAGAGATATTGGTGCTTTAACTATTTTCCCATGCAGAAGAGCCAGGGAACTGATGCTATGGAATTGTGAGGGCCCTTCAGTTGCTTTTGCCTTTACAGAAAGAGCAATGCTATTTTGTGCTCATAGGCAGCACCAAGGAACCTTCCAATAACTAGAAAGTAGTGTACCTTGTCAGCACTTCTGAATGAATTGATACTTCCAGTACCGGCCCCTTGTGTTAAACTCTGAAGACCTTTCCTTTTGAGACTGAAAGCCTTTGGGTCCGGTTAACTGAAAACGTAGTGTGCAGAGCAGCTCAGTGGTCTCTTTCCCTTTGTCACTATCTCTTCTCTTGCTTCTCAACCTTATTTAGTAGAGCAGAATCCTCTTTTCTTGATTCTGTTGTGTTTTTTTCATCCCTTGGCTTTCACCAAAGTCCTCACTAGTACCTCATGACCCAATATCTTGGGTCGTCAGTGTCACCAATGATATAACCGGTGGGGTTGAGCGTACCCTCAGCAAGTTTGCGGACAACGCCAAGCTGAGTGATACAGTTGATGTGCTGGAGTGTCCTGCAGAAGATCAGCATGAGGGACATGATGCCATTCAGAGGGACATGGACAGGCTAGAGAAGTGGGCTCGTGTGAACCTCATGAAGTTCAACAAGGCCAGGTGCAGGCCTTGCGCCTGGGCTGGGGCAAACTCTGGTATCCCATACAGGCTGGGGAATGAAGGGATTGGAGAACAGCCCTGCTGAGAAGGACTTGGAGGTGTTGGCTGATGGGAAGCTGAACTCAACCCGGCAATGAGTGCTAGCAGCCCAGAAAGCCACCAGCATCCCTGGTGATTTCCCCAGCAGCATGGCCAGCAGGGCAAGGGGGGGAGGGGGGTATTCTACCCCTCTGCTCTGCATTGGGGAGACCCCCCTGCAGTGCTGCCTCCAGCTCTGGGACCACCAGCATCAGAAGAACATGGACCAGAAGAGCCCACGGAGATATCAAGGGGCTGGAGTCCCTCTTCTGTGAGGACAGGCTGAGAGAGCTGGGGGTGTTCAGCCTGGAGAAGAGAAGGCACTGGGGAGACCTTATTGTGACCTTCCAATACCTAATGGGTGTTTATAAGAAAGATGGGGAGAAGCTTTTTAACAGGGCCTTTTGCAGTAGGACAAGAAGTAATGCCTTTAAACTAAAAGGGCAGGTTTAGACTAGGTTTAAGAAAGAAAATTTTTATTCTTTTTTTTTTTCACGCTGGGAGTGGTGAGACACTGGCCCAGGTTGCCCAGAGACATGGTACATGTCTCATCCCTGGAAACATTCGAGGTCGAGTTGGACGGGGCTCTGAATGACTTGATCTAGTTGAAGTTGTCCCTGCTCATTGTAGGGGAGTCGGACTAGTTGAGCCTTAAAGTTCCCTTCCAACTCAAACGATTCTGTGATCCTGCTGGGCACACAAAAGAAAGGTGCTCATCCATGTGTGTAGAACATGAGCAAGGGAAGGCAAGCACTGGTTCGGGTGGTAGAAACAAAATGGATTGGTGCTTCAAGTAGGAGAAATGTTGGGCCTGGGCAGATAAGCTCAAAGAGTTCTGTTCTGTGGGCTGTTTCGTTAGTGTACTGCAGAAGAATTGGGCTTATCATAGTTAGGCTTTTTGGTTTTATAGAGTGAGTAAAATTCAGACTGCTAACTTTGTTTTATCTCTAGATATTCTACCCAGAAACTACAGATATCTATGACCGCAAGAACATGCCACGCTGTATCTATTGTATTCATGCACTCAGGTAAGGCACACTAGGCAGAGATCTAATTGCTTCTGAAATCTTGCTGCAAAGCTGAAAGGCGAGAGGGGAGAGAGATGAACTGAAGGCTGGATGGGGACGAATTTTCTAGCAGAACAATCTTGCCAGGTCAGAGCAAAAATCCATGTATTTTGCTTCAGACAGTGGCCAAATCAGATGCAGAAGGAAAAAGGACCAGTCAAGTATGATGTGATTACTACCTTCCCATCCCAGTTGTCACCCTCCTTCTCTACTGTCTTGAGGCAGAGCTAAACATTTGGGGGCTTAAAGGAAAGCCTGAAGCTCTAAAAGGTGTTTGAAAGTCAGATCGTTGAAAGAAAGACAGTGTAGTTACCACATTGTACTGCAAGATGTGTATCTTGACAAGCACAGTAAGTGATCAAGCAAGAAGTGTTGTTGAAAGGTCTCTTAAATTTTAAAATCTCCCATAGACCAAGTAGGATTTGTTTTCTTGAGAAAACTGTCAGGATTCATCTATTGATGCTTTGCTCTTCAGTTTGATAGGATGGCACATTGCATGTGTGTTTGATTTTGGGGGGAATTTTTTGTTTTGTTTTTGTTTGTGGTTTTTTTTCCTATCTAGCTGGTTTGAATGCAAGTGTGGCTTTAGGAACATACTGAGATTTTTATTTAAAAAGGATTACTTTTGTAGAATTTACTAGGTGATTGAATCCTGGATTGTATACATTTAGGTCTTCATTTGTTGCTTCCTCGGTTTCAGGCTTCAAGAATAGCTTGTTCTACTCTCTGATCTGTTGCCAGCGTGAAATCTTTAGAGATGTATTGAATTTATCTGGATTTTATCTGACATTTCAGATTGCTGTAGATGGAATTAATGTTTATACAAGTGAGCTCGACCCCAACTTTAGATGTAAAATGAGTTTATTAATTTATTCTCTGTAGAATAAGTCATATGGAGTGTATAAAGCAGTAAGGAGAAGACCTGTAGCAGGTTACACTGACACTATCAAGAACAATGCCTCTTTTTATATAGGTTATGGCAAAGTGCTTCCCTCGCTGGCAGCGTTGTGACAGCTGCTGCAGATACTTTACACCAGGAGTTGGCCGTCATATATTCTTGTTACGTGTTCTTGGTTATATCCTGGCTGTTCCCATCCCCCAGACAGTAGTCTGATTTTTGGAAAATTAACAACTTTCCCAAGATAATTAAGTTTGCCGTTGCTGTACTCCTAGATTGTGTGTTAGGAAAAGAAAGATTAATAGATGCAACCAGTCACAGCAGTTAAGGCTGTAGAATTATCATCTTTCATCTCATAATACCTTTTCTGTTCTTCTTAATTTTTAAAAATTGTTAAATTTGGCCTTTTTGGCCCAAACGTTCTGTAGGCAATTTCTTTGCCAAGGCAATCTCCTCAAGGTTGTAATATAATTTTACTTATCAAGAAAAGAAAGGTAATTCTGACATGTAAATATAAATATGGAAAAAAGGATGTTCTGTAAGAACTTGTTCTTTTTTCAGGCTTAGTGCCAAAGTATATTCCAGTTAAGGAATAAAGATCTGGAATGCAGTTTTGTCGACGGTCCATAGGTCAGAACTGTTCCTGCCTGCTGTTAGTGTTGTGTTTTGTAAAAAGAACTATTTAAATCTATGAAGACTGGAGATTTAGGTTTGATATGTTGAACTCATGTGCAAAGGCTTACCCTCTATTTTTCAATCACATTAAAACTGAGTTTACTGGATGAATGGATATATGCTTTATTAATAGTTTATTTTTAATGTTTCTGTATAATCTGATGTTTGAATAGAGTGTACATTTCCACAGTCTATACTGAACTGGCACAAAAGGGAGAAGTTGTTTCTCTTTCCCCAGTCCCATTTGTCCTTAGAAGCAAGAATTCATCCCTCCTTTGTAGCAGTTCCATTTCTCATCAGGCTCCAAGTGGCTACATTTACACCATTTTAGTAAGCCAGATCAGCTCAGTGAATCCTTACCCCCTGCTCGGTGCCGGTGAGGCCACAGCTGAGGTCTGTGTCCAGTTCTGGGCTCCCCACTAGGGGAGACACAGACATATTGGGGCAGGTGAAGGAAGGGTCACAAAGGTGCTCGTGGACTGCAGCATCCCCCCTTGTGAGGAAAGGCTGAGAGAGCTCGTAGTGTTCAGCCTGGAGAAGGCTCAGGGAATCTCAGCGGTGTGTGCAGCTCTATGAAGGGAGAGTGGCAAGAAGATGAAGCTAGCCAAGCTCTTTCAATGGTGCCCCATGACAGGACAAGAAGCAACTGTCACAAACTGAGCCACAGGAAGGGTCCCTCTGAATGTGAGCCAACTCTTCATTTACTGTGAGGGTGACTGAGGAGTGGTACAAGTTGCCCAGAGAGGCTCTGGAGTCTCCATCCTTGGAGACACTCAACAGCCATGTGGATGTGATCCTGGGGAACCTGGTCCTACATGACCTTACTTGAGGAGGGAGATTGAACACAGAAAACTTGGGAGCGCCCTTCTAGCCTCAACCATTCTGTAATTCTGCGAAGACTTCAGAGTAGTGGACAAGTTTTGTGCAGCTGAGGGGGGAAAAGAGGAGTCAAGTGACTCTTGGTGATTAGGAGCTGTTATGTTGGCTTACCTGGGTGGCTCCTTGAATCTGTGTTTCATAAAATTATCTGTGTCCTTGTCAGAACCACAAGGAAAAATTACCAGTTGTAATTATTTGCCTATTTTCTTTTCCAGCCTGTACCTGTTCAAACTGGGTCTTGCCCCCCAGATTCAGGATTTATATGGAAAGGTGGACTTCACAGGTAAAAAAGAAGTGCTGATACGTGTGCTGCCTTTATCTTGTACTCCGCTATGCATTGTAAAGATCAATTGAAGGATTGTTACTATGGATACTCTAAATGCAAATTAAATTAAAAATTAATGGCTGTAAGGAGTTGTAGTAATTTAAGAAAATGTTTGACTTGGGTGCTTCCGAGCTAGGCTGTTAAACAACCATTGGATTGCTAATCATTACTTTTGTAAAGAGCAGCCCCTTAACTTTTTTGCTGATGTTGTCAGGGGCTTAAACCTTGCCTCCGTCCTCTTGGGAGAGGTTTCAGTTTGGAACTTAGTAAGCAGTCCCGACCTCCCTTGGCAGTTTAAAGTAGAGATGCTGTCGGCTGAAAAAGAGCTTGCCAGCTGATCTTCTGCAGGAGATTCGAGCACAAAGTCTTGCATCCACATGCCTCTTCAAGGTTTCAGTTCCTTGATTTTTGCAAAAGTGTCAAATTCTGTTTTACATTAGGGAGGTTCCTACCTGAGGGTGTGCGTCTGATTTAAAAGGTGTACAAATCTTATTTTCCTGCAAAGCAATTTTGATTGTACCTGTGAAATACTGAACTGTCAACTCTTTTTGAGTTTTATGATATTCAGCAACAGCAATACCCTCCATTCACTGTTCTCAGTGTAGTCTCCCTGTGGGGGAAAAAAGAATGCTAAAATACTGCCTGTGCATTTTTCTGACCTGTTGGCAGCAGTAGTTGAGGTACCTCAGAACGATGAAGTCAGTTTCCAGCTCCTCATGAGAGTCATGTTGTTTTCTAGTGAGAAAGACTAAAGTATATTCCTGTATGAGTTTCTGGGAGAAATGTAGATTTGAGGAAAGTGTGCAAAATGTCTATCAGTTGTAATTTATTTTGTTTCACTTGCTGAGTTACATTCAAAGTATTATTTACAGCAATTGTAATTTATTCTAGTTATCCCAATTGTTTTTTTGCAGCAGCAGTTGGTGTAGCAGTGCTGGTTCCTAATGTTTTAAGCCTCTGTAACACTGTTTTTATGTATGTTGCAGAGGAGGAAATCAGTAATATGAGGCTTGAACTGGAGAAGTATGGTATTCAGATGCCTGCCTTCAGCAAGATTGGAGGAATTCTTGCAAATGAACTTTCTGTGGATGAAGCAGCATGTAAGGAAAAATGAAGTTTCATTTTATGTAATTATTCAAATCAGCAGATTAGATTATTTTTTTTTAAGCACTGATTTTAATATCCCCTGTTGTATGACAGTACAGTCCTTTTGATAGGCTTTTTGGAAGGCGGCGAAGAGGATTTTCTTCTTTCCTTTGTGTATTTTAATTTTATTTTCTTCTTGGAATGTGATGATTTGACTAGGTAGAGTATTGTGTTAGGAAGGAGTCTGCCATCTTTTGTCAAGAACACAAAGCCATCGTGGGATGAGAGGTACTTTGAGGATTCTTTTGCTTTCCAGTTAATTTCCAGATAATTCTTCTGTTCTTTCCAGTTAGGTTCTCAATTTTTGACAGAGTTGTTGTGTTTGGGACTAACTGTCAGACTGTGACTTGTTTTTCAGTACATGCTGCTGTTATTGCCATTAATGAAGCAATCGACCATCAGGTTCCAGCTGACACTCTTATGGCAATGAAGAACCCTAATGCCATGCTAATAAATCTTGATGATCAACTGGAATGCACTTACCAAGACACACTCTACAGAGCAAAGCAAGACAAAATGGAGAATGCTAAAAACAGGGTAGATCAGTTTGTCTTTCAAGCCATTTATTTGCTTACATTGCAATTTTATATTGAAGTGTAAACTATGGGGAATTCACAGAATGCGTGTTAAAGTCCTGTATGTATAGTATTAGGTGGGTGTACTTTTGGTGGTATTCCAGTATGTTCCTCAGTAAGCTGTCTTCCTATTGCAGAAGACAGGCAGCAGTTAGCTGTGTTACTCTGTTCAGCTGTTTGAAGTATGGGCTGCATAGACACAGAATTCATGTCAGCCTTTGTATGTTCGGTATGCCGTCCCTCTGTTTTCATATAATATAGATACATTTTCCTAACAATGAAATGATGAGCAGAACTGACTGATGCTCTCAGAAGGGGTCAATGTTGTTTTAGAATGCTGTATAGCAAACATCTAGCTATGTATACTGCTCTCCGTGCTCTGCTGTGTGTTCATACAGAACCAGTACATTTAAATAAGGTGTTTCTAGGCTGTCTCTATCGAGTGTGAGTTGCTTCTATGTATTTACTCCTAGGGATTCTTTTTGTATGCGTGGAGGTTGTCTCTCTATGACCTGTCATAGCTTATATAGATAGACAGTTGTCTTCCCTGACCTTTTCAGTGAGAAGATCTATGAGGGCAAAGGAAACTGTAGAAACACTGATTAGTTTTTATTGCATCTTCAGATTGCGTCAGAAAATTCAGAGAGAGAGAGAGATGTGTATGAGGAACTTCTGACTCAAGCTGAGATTCAGGGAAATGTCAATAAAGTGAACAGTAGGTATCGTGCTAAAGTAATAGTCTTAATTAAAAGAGTACTTAAAAACAATACCTGTGCTCCTCCTTGCTTTCTGTAACGCTAACAAAAGTGAAGGCATCTCTGCTGGTTTTGTGGCGTTTTTTAGTGGTGGTGGTTTTTGTTTGGTTTGGGTTTTTTTTGTTGCTGTTGTTTTTTTTTAACTCATCATTAGTACAGTGTGAATTCATTTCCACTTCTGTTGCCTTGCCTTTAGGGAATGGACTGTCCATGTTGCTGGGCCCCCCACTTCTCATCTTGAGTAATACATGCTATTTCCAACCCCTTTTTCAAGCCCTGCTTTGCAATTGACTTTGGAAGTTCTTCCATTCGGATTACATACTTAACTTGCTATCCATCACATCTAAGAGTATTTCTTCTGAGCAGTATGCTGGTTAAAACGTGGGACTTTCTCATTTAATGTTTCTCTCAAAACTCTACTGTTTAGCACATGCAGCCATATCAAAGATTGACCTGGCTTTGGAACGAGGAGACATGTTAGCACTGTATGAAGCTTTGGCAACACCAGCCCTGGGACTCCGAGCATTGCTACGAGAAAATTGTGACTGGTATTTCAAGCAATTTTTGAGTGATAGACAACAGAAGCAGGAGGTATGGAAAAGTCTAAATTACCCTGATTCATGAGGTTCCCCTGCCTTTTTTTTTTCTTTTTTTTTTTTTTTAGGAAAAGCTGGGTTATTTTTCTTTTTATTGAGCTACTTGAAGTGAATAAGCTGTTAATACTTCACCCTCGTGGTTTCTTTTTTTTCCTCAGGCTGGCCTTACAGGTCCTCTGCAGAAGGAAGAGTTGCAGTTGGGAGTGGATGCTGCTAATGTTGCAGCACAACAGTATCAGCAAAGTAAGGATCAGCAGAAATTATTCTAACAAAGTGACCATCAATATGATCAAAAGGATGAGACAAACAATATTTGGTCTATGTGGAGATATGTGAGGTCTCTCAAACCATTAGGAACGTTCTTTAAATACTTCATGGCTAATAACATTAAAGAGAGACAGTTGCCCTGCTTTACTTACAGAGTCTTTTATCCAGCTCTTACAATACTGCTGGCCATAACAGCATATAATTTGAAATATTAAGAAATGTGGAAGCTTTGTGTCCACCTTAAACAACTTTTCCTAGAATGCTTTTTGTGCATTTTTTTGTGCTATGGATCTGTGAAGGGAATCTGCATTGCTCCATGAGGTGTGAATGCTAGGTCACCTGCTGACCACTGACATGAATCTTACTTGGTTTGAGCTACAGAATCTTTAACTGCTTCTAAATATCAGGTAGCAAATAAAATGCAGATCGCGATGGCTGATTATTTTTTGATTGATGCTTCTCACACCACATAGAGCTCTCTTCTGGAGAAGAATGTTCAGTTCTGGCTATGCAGGAGCAATTAGCTATATTTGTAATAGGTAGAAAGGAGACTACTAGGGATCTGGGGGGAGATTGTTGAGAATACAGAGGAAAATAGCAGATGGTTAGTAACTAGGATGCAGCCTTACTTGTTCAGCATGGAACTCGGAGTTTGCTTACCTACCTGTGCTATTTTAAAGTTAGTCATCGTATACCCTGTTGCTGCCTTAAGCAGGATAAACGTATACAGGAAGAAAAAGTTGTTTCTACTCATCCATTTGAAAATTTCCAATTATGAAGCTTCTTACTATCAGAAGACTGAAATGCTGAAACAATTGTTGGATAACCAGGCAGAAAGGTGAACGGGTTTTAAATACGAGCTTTATTTTAAGGAAGGCATTATGTATTTTAGTTGTCTGTCATAACGGAAGACTAACTGGAGAAGTATGGATCAGAAAACTTCACTCATTTTCTGCAGCTAAGGCAGTTGTGCTTTTTCCTGTTAGGTATCTGATTATTGAGTAGAATAAAAGTCTTCCTATTATTGGGGACTCAGTTGTTTGTCTTCCTCATTCTTTATGGCACCTCTTTGAACTTCTAGGGCTGGCAGCAGTAGCCAAAATTAATTCCGCAATTCGAATGGGTGATGCTGAGAAGACTGTGGCAGAAATGATGAATCCAGAGGCCCAACTACCAGAGGTTTATACATTTGCTGCAGATCTTTACCAAAGGGAGCTGGCCACCTTGCAGCAACAGAGCCCTGAAGTAATTACCACGTTCTCTCTTATTTCTGGAAGTTGCTAAGGACTGCTGATGCTACCTTGTCTGTTTTGTTAAATATGATCTGTAACAAACCTGTCTTGCGTCTTCATAGAACTGCTTTGGTGAACAGGCTGTTCTGATGTGAAGTTTAATCCCTAAATTTTGAGCTCCTTGACTCTAAGATCTACTTTATTCTCTTGCTTGGTGTTCTAGCTTTGTTAATGGTACTCATCTTTCTGCTTCTATGTCGTAAAGGTTGTCCCTTTGCTTTGTTCTGTGTCTGTTCTGACAACTACTGTATTCTGTGTTCTGTGGGCAGCAATAGTTTGTAACGAGTGAGTGGAACTAATTTGTTGTCCTCTTTGTATGCAGGGTAACCTCACCCATCCAGAATTATCTGTTGCTGTAGAGATGCTGTCTTCTGTGGCCCTGATTAATAGGGCTTTGGATTCAGGGGATGTGAACACAGTGTGGAAACAACTGAGCAGTCCTGTCACAGGGCTTACAAACATTGAGGATGAGAACTCCCAGAGGTGGATATTTCAAGGAACCATGTCTGTCCTTGATGTCGCTTCTGTTCTGTGACTTTTTGAAACTTTTTTTCCCCTCTTACCCTTTAAGTTCTCTCTACATTATTTATTGTGGTATTGATTTGATCTCTGTTGGCTCTTGCATATTGTTTTTCTGATTACGGTTTCTTACAGGTCTGATTTCTGTGTCATCTCTCAACACTTTCTCATGGATTTCACATTAAAGCTATGTTGTGTTGCCATTAGGTTGTAGCTAATATTATGCCATCTCACCCATTGTGTTCTTTGCCCTGGACCCTCATTCGGTGGCTTATTGCTTTTGTTGATTATTTTATGTTGGGATGACCATCCTGCATGCAGCCTTTCCTTTCTCTTCCCCTTTTTCGTATTTGTTCCAGTTTCAACCTCTTCTGCTTTGTGTACAGTTCTCATGCTGTGTTATGTGTTCCCTGGCCAGATTATTGCCTTGTGACCTTTTTTGGGTCTTGTTCTTTGACAGGTATATCGATGATTTGATGAAGCTGAAAGCTGAAACACGTGCAGAAGGAAATGAATTTATCACGTGGAATGATATCCAGTCATGTGTTGATCGTGTGAACATAGTTGTGCATGAAGAACATGAAAGTAAGTTTTTTCTGCTTGATTCATGCAAGACTGGCTCTAGCACATAAGGAGTGCTGAAGTTAGATGCATGTCAATACAAAAGGTTATTAGTTGATGTGCGTCATACATAAGATATCTGGGAAGATCTTATTTTTGAGCAAGGCTTGGCGGTCTGTAATATAAAAAGCTTGATAGTGGGACTGTTGATGGAGAGTGTTTGTGGTATTGAAATCACTATCTCTGAACAGTTTATTAATCCTTCCAACTCAAATTTCAACTCTTTTTTGATAACAAAATGCGTTGTCTGCCATCAGTGTCTAAGATTAGTCTAGAATCTTCTCTAATTTTGCTTCAATCCTTCAAATGTACCGAAAACTACTATTACTAAAAATCTCTGAGTTAATTTTAGCCTGGTCTTGAAGTACTTCATCCTCCTTCCTAATTTGCTGTGTTCAGTAGAAGTTGCTTTTCTTGAAGGCTTGTTCTCTCTTCAGCTGCAATCTCTGCCCTGTTCAGGTTTTCCTCTTCTCTCTTTTAGTCCTCCTTTTGAATGTGCTTTGGCCTTTTTACCTTTGTAGTATTTAGTAGAAGTTCCACAGATTCAGTCCAGGATTCCCCTCTGCTCTTTAGCTGTGGGTAATCAGACCTCCAAATACAAGATAAGATATCCATCTTTGTGTTGATGTCTCACAGATGAAATGATCTGTGAGATGTGTTTCTACAGTGGATGAGGAACTTGAATGAACAACAGAGAGATGAGTTTATGTCCAGCTCTTATTCTCAAACCTTTAACTCCTGGGTGTATTAACAGTACTTCCAAATACAGCTTCTTTGAAAATCTGTAGTGCAAATATTGCATCAAAGAAATAGGCTTTTGCAATTACTTCATTGATAAATCAATAGAGATACCCAAAAAAGTTTATTCTGGAATGTTGTCTGTTCAACAGAACATTTAATACAGATATTTTTTTTTTTCAAAGACCATTTAATTATCAGTTTGACACCATTCAAATTCTGGGTTCCATATTTTCCCTAAGTTTGGGACCCAAATCTCAAATCAAAGTTGAAATGGAAAGTGCCAATCTTTTAAGAGGTTAATTTCTTTGTTTACAGTTAGTTGCAGTAGTTACAGTTAGTTGTTTACAGTTAGTAGGAAATTGGAAGCTTTTATTTTCTGTTCTAACACTCTATGACCACTAGTTGTTAAAATCAGTATCTATAGCAGCTGATAACTGACCTTCTGACCAACTGTTGCCTTTTAATATGAAATATTGGTAAAGTGAAAAAAAATAATCTCAGATGGGTAAAAGTGCAAAACCCCGTAGAAGTTATAAGCGTATGCAGCAAGCGCAAATACCAAAAGTTAAATATTTATGAAAGAAAAAATTGCTGGTGCAAGCTGAGAAATGTGAATGGGTGTTTTTCTACGCTGCTTCTAGTTCTGCTAGAACTTTTTTTCATTTATATTTTTTAGTAGTGTTTATGTTTGTAAGTGTCTTCTAGCAGTGATAAAAGACCAGGATTGAGCGTAATGATGAAAATTTCAGCAAAACAGAAAATTAGAGTATTTCTCCTTTCTCTAAAACGGTATTAGTTGACTTAAAATCCAGAGTGGAGATAGGTGAGTTCTTGAAAATAGCACGATAAAGCAAACTTATTCTTAGGTAGATCCATGTGAGGTTCAGTATCAGGTGGTTTAATTTTCTGTTTGTGGTTTTTTGTTTTTGGTTTGTTTTTTTTTTAATAATTAAGAGACCATAATTTTTGGTTATGACTAGTACTGAAAACCTCCTGCATATGCAGGTAGCATGGTATTTAATTTCAAGCCATCTTTGTAATATTTAACTCAAAGCCTTGCATTGTAAGAGGGGAGAGATTTATCCCAAATGTGTAGGTAGTTATATTGTACCCTGAGACAAATAGGTATCTTCTGCCACTTTTGTTGCATAGTTGGTGAGTTGTGTTTCACTTTAAAAAGACTTTATAGATGGGTAAATTTTATTTCAGGAGCACGCTATCTTGATTAACTTGTTTTCTGACTCTCCAAATAGACACTGGGTTTCCTCTTCGGGTCACATGAGCAGATTTGTCAAAACCACAGACACAGGGACTCACTCTGGTGTGTGCACACACCAAACGCTAGTTTCGTAGTGTCTTTTCTATGTAAGACATCCTAATTCTTTGGTCTGCTTCATATATGGCCTTATGTAAGGACACTTTTTGTGTCCTGTCTGTGATTTAATTAAATTAGTCTGAGAAGGTACTTAGGACATACGAGCATATATTTTTAATTTCTACTATTCTTGCACATAGTTCCAAATTAAAAATGCTTTCTAGTGAGGAGCTGCAGTGGTTGCTGTTCCATGTAGTCTTGTGATGCCCATACTAGCAAACTAAACATAGAGAATACTTCTTACAGTCTGTGCCCTTTCCTAAGTCAAACAGTTATTGTAGCTGCTTTTTTACAGAAACAATACCATAATTTTAGTGATCCTGGTTCTTTTGGTGTCCTCAGCTTATATTTTCCCTAATCTCTTCTCCATCCAAATACCCCCTCTTCCCTAAGATGTTTTGTTTTTCATATAAAGTTTTTTGTTTTGTGATTCCCTTTCCTGCGTAAAAGAAAACATCACAATCTTTGGATATAACACCCAAAGTTGGAAATCCCCACACTGAGCTTCTTACTTCCTTTTTTCTAAAAGATTTATTTTTCTGCACCAATTAAACCGTGACTGGAATTGATCCTTTAACTTTAACCAGCGAATTGAATCAAGTGACCTCCAGGATCCATCTCAAGCTAAGTTATTTTGTGATTTGCAGAAGATGGTTGCTGTAGGTAGGGCATGTATGCTGTACACTTCGTTCACATTTAGCTAACTAAGGTATTTATTTTTGTTTTTTAATTAGTCAAATGGTAAAACTTACTGAATAGCAAAATGTAAATAGGTAAAATGTACGTGAATAGCATCTGCATCTCTGATGCAACAGCTAATACTACATATGTTTAATAAAATAATTTTCTAAAATATGAAGTTGCTGTACTTTTAAATGGTGTTCCATGCAAATCTTTAGCTTCATGTGAAGACTTTTTCCTAGAGAAGCCAGAACCTGGGAAAACTGTAACCTATGAATTCAAGCCATTTGGGCTTTGATAATTCTCTTTCAGTAGACCTGAGCTGGATGTCTGAGGACTCAGTTTGGTCCATGCATGTGGTCTGCCTGAGTGATTTATTTTATTTTTACTTTAATTGCAGTGTCCAGGCATTACAGGTATTTTAAGGTGGAGAAATAGTCCTGATTTCTTTACTAGTAAATGATGTTTTCTGTCAAGAATATTCCAATTCTCAGTCCTTCCTAAACCAGGTATCATCTAACTGAAGTCTTTTTCTAAAGCAACGTTGATAATTACTGTTGACTGAAAATGGAACTTGTTATTTCTCTCCCTGTGCCTTCCTTCCTAGGGATTTTGGCAATTGGTCTTATCAATGAAGCTCTGGATGAAGGCGATGCCAAAAAGACTATTCAAGCCTTACAGATTCCCGCAGCAAAACTAGAAGGTGTAGCCCCGAAGGTAGCACAGCATTACCAAGATACACTACTTCGAGCCAAGAGAGAGAAAGCACAGGTGAGTGCAATTACCTGCATGTTGCAAAAAACCTTTACATCTGTGTAATTGGCTTATTACTGGTCCTGAAAGCCAGGATTCAAAACTGGAAGCGGAGAGCTGGGCGGTCTGCCTACCATCAACAGATCTTGCCGGGTCAGTTTGGATCATTTTATACTCAAAAGAGATTTGCAGCCAGACCGTAAGAATCTTCATGGGTATAAGAATATTAACTGCATGAGATGGCTTGCTACAGCCAATGGTCCAGAGATGTATTTTGTTTGCAGAGAAATAATATGCCTCATTGGTGTTTGCTAGGAGACCGTGTTCATTCTAGGAGTTCTGACCTTCTGAATGCAAGTTTCCTGCAAATTTAAGTTTTGGGTTTTTTAGTGTTCTTTGTTAAATGTAATCATAGACTTATTATATGCTGTAAAAAGAAAGTTTCTGAAGGTGAAAAAATCTGTTAACTAGTAAAGTAGAAAAAAAGAAGTTTAGCAAAATACATGCTACTAGCAAAATATATATACTGATGCCTGGTATTCACCTAGTGACACTTTTATAGCTAGTGATTTTTTTATCCTTTCATATTAGACAAGACCTCTGCCTACGTGTACGTAGTTGCTGCTTTCACTGACTAAATGTGAAGGTGAAGATGGGGAGAGAGAGAGAGCAAGTCTCATCTTATGGGTTTAGAAAAGAAGATGAGAGCATGTGTGTGTACGCAACGGATTTTTGAGTAGTGTGGATGGGATACTGATTTTTTTTTTTTTCTCACCTATTTACAATGAAGTAGTGGGCATCACTGCTTTCAGTGGCTTGAGAATGTTTTGGGGCTTTTTTTATCTTTTTTTATGCTGTGGAGCTCATTGATCTCATACAAATGCAGAATTTCCCACAGAGACTAAAATCTAGATTGTGTTGAACACTGAGTTTTTGGGGTTTTTTTTTGTTTGGTTGGTTTGGTTGTTTTTTTTAAACTAAAGGTAAATATGCATGATGGCAGTAGCTGAAAACTGTATGCAGTTCTGATGAAAATCATTAAACAACTTCCCCAAAGGGCCTGAAAGGGTTAACATTCCTCAGGAACCCATTTTGTGCTGAAGCATTTCCTCCCGATGAGTCAGAATGACATAATGAACTCTTTTTAGTGTGCACTTAAGCTTGTGCCAGGCCTGCTGGTTGGTGTGAAATTACCTTATTTAGGCATATGTTCAGTTTAAGGCTTCTCCCAGCAGCATGGCAGTAATTCCAGAAACTGAAAGATTGTATTATAAACTGACATTATGGGGAAAGTAGCCACTGTCTTAAGTCAGCTGTTATTTACTTCCTAGTGATTTTTGTACCTTGGGGATGTGGTTCCCCAGGAGATGTGCTGTGTGATGGGTGTTTCTCATTTGATGAGTGGAGAGAGAGAAAAGCAGTCGACTCTGTGAGACCTTACCCTGTTTGTTTGTACCTCCGGTAAAGCCTGTGACGGTAGATCTGTAGAAAAGCTCAGGATGGTTTGGGTGGCCTTTGGGCTGAACTGCAGGCAGAGATTACAGCAGAGGAAGCTGTGTCTTTGATCTCCCCACTCCCTGGCCGGTATTGGGCTGTTGCTAGTATTGGCTGGGGAGTGTCTGGGCATTCAGATGAAATCTGCCCGTGAAAGACACATTTGTCTCTTGAATGAAATCTCATTAAGCACGTCAGCATCTGGCCTGCCAAATGGTGGGAAAAATGTGGGGACATGTAAGGAAATGTGCATTTTCTGTTCCCAAAGCTCTGAACCACTGTAAATAGTAGTGCATTTGTGCAATGTGGTTATTATTCCAAACCAGGAGTGAGCTTTTCCTGTGTTCTGTTTGTAGGACTGAGCTGTCAGAGGGCTGGCAGTTGCGTCTTGGAGTTTTTCTCAGTAGTTACCTACAGGAAGCAATAGTGGGTGGGGAGAAGCTGTGCTTGGCAACTGCTGGGTCATTGTTCTTTATGTATATTTTGGGATTTTCTTGAGCACTTGTCTCCTTCCTCTTCTCAAATTTCTGCATGCAACGTCAATTGATTTGTTTTCTTCAAATCCCAGCCAAAATGCTGTGTGGCAACTGCTCCTTGATGAGCAATCCATCAAAAGAAAGACTTGGAACCTGGTGTTGGCTTTGTGTGTGTACACCTAGCCATAGTATGTACAATGCTTCTTGGTTTGCTAGTTTATACAGTTTTGTGAACTTTTGTAGAGAGGGACAGGAGCAGCCTGACATGGCACTAAGTTACCTGGGAGTTCTTAGCTGCTGCATACAGGTGCATTGGCAGCTTTTTACTCCAAGAACTCTTGTTGCTATGTTCTGTCAAAAGACTAATTTCTGTTCCTGGAAAGTTCCTCTGGTGTCCTGTTAGCAAGTACGGCTTTAGAACTAACTGGTACAGAGTCCTTGTCCCTGTGTTTTCTTTGCTTATCAGAGTGATTTTCATTGACAGTTTCTTCTTCATTCTGTTTCATGAAAAGAGGTTTTGACTGGGAGGAGGTACTGAGTCTGGCAATACCATAGCAGTCTCTGCTAGCCACGGATACACATCATGTCCTTGTGTTGCGGTCATTAGAAAGACTGAAATGTCTCTTATTACCTCTGATAGGGAAAACTACTGTATTGACTATTGTTGAGTTCAGCTTATTTTGCTTTGCAAAAATGGTCATACTTTTTTCCTCATGCTTTATATATATTTTTCTCATTGTATTCTCTTCAGGACACGCAGGATGAAACAGCTGTACTTTGGTTAGATGAAATTCAGGATGGGATTCATAGGGCTAACAAGGACACAGAGGAGTCTGACAGATGTGAGTATTGTTGCACAATACTGCAGTTAATCCCCGTTATCAATCAAATGGTGGTTACTTGAAAGATTGAGCTAGAAATGTCATGTAAATGTGTCAAAGGAAATCAAGTGCACTTACATGCTTCTGGTGTAGTAATTTTTCTTTGAAGAGTGAATGTGAGAGTCTTCAAATACTAAATTTCTTATCTTTTGGGGGGATTTGCCATTTTTCCAGTTTTGCATCTGACCATGTTATCTCATTGGGCAAATCTATCAAAACGTTTGTCATTTGCAACTACTCGTGTGTGTCTGTGGGTGGACAGTGAGGTATGAGAATCTTTACGTGCACGATTTAAATGGTGTTCTCTGGTGTGTACTACCTGTTTGTGTGGCATGCTGCTGTTTTGTCTCGGTTTTCACTGAATTTCACTGAATTTTTAGAGTTGGACGGGACCGTAGAGATCATCTAGTCCAACTCCCCCACC
>BJBW01014037.1:0-26891 GCA_004320125.1 Scolopax mira | reverse complement strand
TTACTGATTCAAAGAGTGAGGATGCTGTTGGTCACCTAAAATGCAAAATTACTTGCAGGTCTTTTCATGTAACTGTGCGCTTTTTAAGTTGACATGTTATAGATCAATTTAAAAAACATTTTTTCCTAACAAGGTACAGATATAGATAGTGCCATTAGCTTGTTTAGATGAAAACCAGATCAAACTAGGAAAAAAATCCCCAGGCTCATCTTCAACACTGAAGTAATTTTGTATGTGATAGATTTGTTTTTTCTGTTTATCAAAATATCTTTAATGTCTTTATTCCTTTCACCAAAAGACATCTTCAATTGTTTGAAAGTCCTTGATCACCACATTCAAACTGGATGTCAGTGACAGCTCATGTGCAGAGCAGTCTTGTCATATCCTTGTGTGCTTTCTTTGAGGCTCACCCAATTTAAGGAGTTGATGAGCAGAAGAGTCTTGGGCTGCCTCCTGCACCACATTTGCCTGTAAACTGCCAGAGCTTGTGTTGTGTGTGTTCCTGGAAGATAGAAGACAAGAATGGACAGGGAACATGTAGGGTTGAAGGGGTTTTGGCCCAATATAAATCCACTCAACTACTAAAAGGAGACATTTCACCTTTTTCTGTGGGCTTCTAGCCTGTTTCACATTCTCCCAGCTGTCAGTGCCTGCCCTCACACATCTGTCTGAAAGATAATCTGTTTGTTTTAAATAGTTTAATCCAGGTTTTGGATTACATTATCTGACCTAAATTTTCATGTTGATTTGGATGTTCCCTTTTAAGGACTGAGATAAAATGCTGAGGTGACACATGCAGCAGAGAGACTTATGATTCAATGCTAGAAAAGTTGAGATATGTGTACAACCACCCCTGACTTTGATAGGACTCACAGGATTTAGGCAGAAGGGCATAACATGTCGAATCAGTGCCTAAAATGTCTCTGAGGGTTGTATTTAGCTCAGCTGCTTCATATTCACCAAATTTTAAAAAATACCAGTATTTATTTTTGCTTTGTTAAGAGAAAAAAAAAAGATCTGCACATCCCTTCTATTGGAAACATCCCCAATTCTTTTAAATTTGTAGCTACATTTAGGAAGACTCATTGTACTGCAGGGAGTCCCAGCAGCAGGCAGACCTCTTAGAAAATATATTTTTATATATTTGCAAAGAGCAATGAAGTAATTCACTTTCCTTTCATGAGCTCTTTTTATGTTTTGTTTTTAAAATTTTGTTTCTCTTGTAAAATTGTAGAATGTTTTGATCCCTACATCTTACAGTTAGTTACTGACAGAGTTATTTCTCTTCATAGCTCCCTTTTTTAATCCTTTCAAACAGGGACTCTCGATTTTGCATGAAATCTGATCTGTAGGTGGCCAAAATTGAAGCTGTTAAAAATTTATTTTAAAAACAAGAAGATCCCTCCCGCTGTGAATACAATCTGTTAAAATAATGTGCAGAATTGGACATCATCTAGTCTCCTTTTAGACAGTCAAAGTCTCTAAAGGAAAGGGAAACTGCCCTCTCTTATCCTGAAACAAGGGAATTTTTCCAAGGTTAGCTTTTCTCTGTAGTGTGAAATGTCTTAACTTTCTCTGAAACACAGTTGATTTCAGGGGAAAGTCCTTTATGCTTTGTTTTGACAACCATTGAGGGAAAGGGCTTGAGGCTAAATCTGAGTCCTGTATCTTGTGTACTTTAGACCTAAAAGCTCCGTGGATTCTTTTGAGGAAACTTATTCATGTGTGAATAACATGTGAGCAACTGAAAAATAAAATGATCGGCTTATATTTGGTTTGCCGGAGACTGTAAAAGTGAAGTAGCTTCCTTGCAAGCAAATGTCATGTCTTAAATTGCCATACAGCTTTTAGAAGTATTTCCCTATATTTGCCAGTGTAGGAGGTCAGGGATATTTCTTACAGGTAACCCCCCACTACAGTTGGGTGCAACATGTAGGTCGTAACGCACGCAAGAACTTTGGCGTAGTAATTGACTGACACATCCAAGACCTACAACACATTCTCCCTGCAACCACAAGCTCAAATCCCACTTGGGAAACTTTCTGTTCTTTACGGATATGTCCAGGGGACAAATGAGATTTGGTTGTACTTTATTTTCACTTTCCATAGGTATAAGCAAAAAGCTAAAAAGGACATTCTTCCTGCACTACATATATTTTTTTACATATGTATGTCACAACAAGATGAAAAGACAATTCCAAATGTAGTGCCTGTTTGTACCTAGCATTTATTAAACACAGTGCACTTTGAAGATGGAAACATACTGACCATGCTTATAAGGACAAGTAGTATTTGTATTTATAGACAGAGCAACTGTTGAAATTTCCTGGCCTAGATTCATCATTATATTTCAGTGAGGTGCAGTGGCTTACAGCTGAGGCAGCATCAGCTCAGCCAAGGCTGCTCAGATTGCCTCTCTGTCTTTCTCTACAGAAGTCTGAATGTTGATGGAATTATCATGTTATCTATCTTTTTCTACTGGATTATTGTAGTAGGAAAATATTTCCCTCCTAACATATGATCATTTTGACTTATACAAAAAGCAGCTTGTTTAATTGTTGAAACAACTGATTGACCACGTAACTCCCTACCCCAAATATGCCATTAAGGGATGTTTGCATCCAGTGGTTTGTCAGACCTCCTGACATGCTTTCCAGCTTATTTATATAATGCTTCTGGAAAAATGGAGCCAAGAGTGTTCAAATTGTGTATGTAAACCAGTGATTTGCATGTGATTTGCCAGGTTCTAATTTGCTAATTAGCAAATGCTATTTAAGTGTGTCTAAACCACAATTTAAAATTAGTATGCACGGTAAAATAAACAAGCTGATTGAAAATGAGCAAAGGAAAGATCATATGAAACAATAAAAAGCTGTTCTTTCAGTCATATAGTCTCTTACAGTTTGTCCAAACGCAGTGTTGTTTCTTGAAGGGGTCACAATGCTGCTGTGAGTCACAACGCTCAGAGTCCCGCCTGCGTTGGGGTTTTCTGGACCTTAGAATTGATACAAACTGCAGCAGTGGGGCTGTGAAACGTAGTGTTAGCATCTAGGCTACAGCAAACTAGCCTTTGCCTTTCAAGTATGCTCAGAAACACTTTCAGTCATTTTCATATATTGAATGCTTAGAGAATATTAATAACATGATTGTTTTGATTACTCATATTAAATGAAGTGTTCAAGTTAATTATCAAAATGTCATGAATTTTCAGCATTATTTCATTGTAGAGAAGCATCAAGTATCAAAGAATACATCAACCTTTATTATCATGCCGAAGTGTGGTTGCAGGGATACTGAGATACACCTTGGAATTCTGATTTTGCTTTCCTAGTCCAGAATGTTCCAATTTAATTCTAAGTTTTCAACAGTAACTGGAAAGACGCCATTCTGGTTTGTATATTACATTTTGCAAATTATCTGTTTGCAAGAATACAAGAATAATACTAATATAAGACCATAATTTAAAGAGTCATTTTGGTCCAATGTCAAAGACTGAACCCCAAACTCTTACAAAAATAATAAACAAAGTAGGACAACTTGGTTTGGTATGAAAACTCAGTTAACCTTCAAAGAAATGTTGTTAAGTAAGATTTGGTAAAATATGTATCTTTTAAGAAACATTGAAGCCCTCTAATCATCAAGTTCAGGAGAAATTACAGCCCCTCAGTGTATGTAATAACAAGTCTTTTCCTCAGGAGCTGCTACTGCTAGTGAAATAACTGGTGGGGGTGCTGGGCTAACAAACACAGCTGACATGATATCTCTGCCAAACCTGGGAAAATATATGCCTGCCTTCTTCAGGAGACAGAGGAAACTCTCTCAGTAGAGTAACCACCTTTCCTGCTTTCTCTTCAAGTTCAGCTTCTGTTACTCAGCCTTGCAAGAGAACAAAGGCGGCAAACAGCTTGCAGCACCAAGAAGAAACAACTTTCTTCCTGTCTGGAGGGTTTAGCTGATCTCACTCAGATTTGCTCCCTCTGAGACCATGGTTCTAGCTGGGCCCTGCGATGGAGAATCTAGGGGAATGATCCAGCTGAAGGGTAATATTTTGTTGCTGTGTTGTAGGATTAGTTTTTAGCTAGCATGTGACAACTTCTGCAAGCATTGGAGTCTGGGAGATGGGGAAGAACTTCCCCTTAAACACAGGTTTAGGTTTAAACCATGATTGGACATTATTGACAGAAATTATCAGCAGATGTATTCCAACTTTACAAGAGCACTAATTATTAATTTTCTACAGTTCTGCTGCAAAAAGGGAACTTTGTTCTCTTGTCATGTTTCTTGCAAGGAAAGGGTTAAGGATATGTACTTAAAAATTCTTCCAGTTTTAAAATAATATGGACAAATATGCTGGTTTGTTTGGTACATGCCAGGTTTGTTTGGGTCCCTGTAGCACCGAAGATCCAAACCCAAGAATATCTAAACCAGTCTCTATTCAGCACTTGACCCATTTCCTCTTTGCAAGTCTAAGTTCTAAACTTGCAAAATTGAAAAGCTTTGCAGAGTTGATGCATGGAGAAACTTTGTCCTTGCCAGAATTATTTATTTTTTGGCAAAACTGAATATTTTCATCTTAAGGAAAATAGGAAAACTTCATTATTTTCATGGTGTTTTTTCCTACCCAAGGATATAGCATCTTATTCTTGGAGAAAGTATGCAAGACTTGAAATGTTTGGTTAATATTGGAAGTTAATTATGAATGGTTGGCCCCCTGTATTTGGTTGTAACTGTTTGGAATGTGTGACTTCCAACTAGTCTCGTTTAGAAATTTTGTTTTTCTAAGAGCGCTATTACTTCTGTGCCAAATTGCTTGCTTTTTTTTTTTTTTTTCAGTGTCAGCTTCACCTGGCTTCCCTCAATTATTTCTGTCGTCATGGTGGACTGAAAATCCAAAGGAATGATACAGGCAAAGAAATAAGAAGTTTTCACACAAGACCCCTACATCTTATTGATTCTTGCATTACCTCAAGCAAAAAGTAATTGTACTAAGAACTTCTGTGAAGCCTGGGTGTTATTTCCATCCACTGTTGTGTATCCCTGGGATAAACAACAAGGATACACAGGGAATAAATCAGAGTAGCTTTACAATTCCCATTCTGCAAAAGTGAACTACCATGAAGAAAAATGCATATAATGAACTTCAATGAAAAAGTGTCAGGGTCTTTGCCCCTGTACCAGACTGTATGAGAGAAACCAATGATAAATATGCTCTCAGGACTTAATAATAATAAGTGAAAATTAAAAGTACTAAAGTCCTAGTATTGTGAGACCCCAAGAAAAGAAACTTATGGTGCTTCATATAGTGTGATGCCTCTTGCAGGATCCCATGAAGATCCTGTAATCCAAGCTGTATGCAACAAAGGTACTTGAATGTATTCATTTCATACACAATTTATGTAAATAATTTTCTGTTGCATCAGTGTCAGGAATTGATATAACTAGGAACTCACCTTTAAGACTTCTTCAGGATTTGGGGGTATAAGTTCTTGATTTCTTGCAGAAATATTTCTGATTCAGGCCATTATTGAGAAAATTAGTAATATGATTTTTTCTCCTGGGTTTTGTGGTCGTCAGAATGACCACAGCCTGGGAAGTTAAATTGCTAGTAATTTTCCAGTTACAGACCTTTGACTGTCAACAAGATTAATCTTCCTGGAAGTGAATTTAGATGCCCTCAGAAGGTGAGATAGCCTTTGGCACAACCTTGTGCTGACTGTCTGGCAGAGCTCTGTTGACTAGTATGGGGGCTGGTCTAAACTGTTCAGTGTTTGATCTCAAAATCTGTCAGATCTGTGATTCTTCCGAAGTGTACATAAAACCAGCAGTGACTTGCAGGTCTCTTAGCAACACACCATTTTAGGCTATAGGGAAGAAAGACTTGTGCACTTCAGTCTGGACTGCTTTGACTTATTTCTCTGAAGGTCTGTCACGCGATATACATATTTCTGCTTTAAACAGTAAATTGTGTATACCCATCCAGGGGAGTTGGACTAGATGATCTCTAGAGGTCCCTTCCAACTCTGACAATTCCATGATTCCATAGACATTCTCCGATAGGTTGGGAGGACTATAATACTTCATTGTGCTCATAGTCATTCCTGCTTTCATTCTGATTAGTCAAGTTCATTCAACTGAAAGATCAATCTCGGTCTCTTATCTTCTTGAGATGCCTCCAAGAAGTAATCTGGAGCTGCAAGAAGGCTTAGTGTTAAAATGGCACCATTCATTTTTTGTGTGATTGCTGCTAAAGTGATTATGGATCATCTGCACAGTGGTAGTTCCGAGTAGAATATATCCATTTTGTTACTTTTATGTAGGTGCTAGAAAAATAAGTGAAAACTTGCTGAATAGTTTTAACCACTACAGGAACTACATTCCGCATCTGGGAAGAGTTTCTTACCAGGTATTAGTAAACATGCTGTAATGGCTATTTCACAAGGAAGAGTAATTCTTGTGTAAGTAGCTTTCAGCACCAAATCGATCATCACCTGGCATGCACTGTCATAATGAAAAAGGAGTAGTATTTAGCACCAGAATATCATGAAGCTCAGATAAAAGGATGCTGTAAGGCAAACCAACAACATTGATTCCTGTATATATATTTCACGGCAGAGCCAGTATGATTCCTTTACATCTGCTATTCCCCCTCATTTTCTTCCCTCTCAAGGACAATTATATCAGGGCTTTTATTAATTCAAAAGAAATAGAACAAAATATGCTCAGTGCTTTCTGTCCATAAGTAGAGAGACATAAATTGCTCCTCAGGCTTAGTTTTGTCCTGATCATGGAAAGAAGCCCTTTGACAAAATACCTGCGTCATTCTCTCCACAAAGTCAGGGGGAATTATATTTCTGGTGGATGGATGAGGATTTGAGCTCCTCCACATGCACGTGATTTCTTGTTATGGAAACCTGAGTGGTCTTGTCTTATTCCAAAAAGTTGCTGCTCGAGTCAGTAGCAGGAGGGGAGCATATCTGTTAGGATGAGCAACAGTCCTCAAGGATTTGAGAGGCAGGGGATAAGAGCTGGAGTGAATTACAGCACTTGGAAACCTCTCCACCAGCAGAGGAAATTGCACTGTTGCCTGAGGAAGGATCCTGGGGAGGTGTCTGTCTTCTGGATAGCTTCTTCATGAGAAATCCCATTAAGATTAGGTCTGAGTTTTACACATCCCATACTCTAAGTCAGTGCATGCTGTATTTCTAAGATGGGTCAGTAACAATGTGACAGAGCTTATCACTGAGAAACTGATGGAGAAACAAAGCTTTCTTAGATGTAGTACTGACCTGGGGCTTTTTAGAGTAACCATTTTCCATTAACTGGGAGATGGTAGGAATTGGGCTGGCTTTTTTGAACTTGTAACTTCTTGAAGAGACCTTTCAGTTTGGCCATTTTTAGGTTTTTCCCACTTACCTTTCTGATAAAATTTTATAGAAGTCATAGTTTGGATATTTTCTAAAGTAAACATTTCTGGTTTTCAGATCTGAAGCTTTGTTTCATTTTGAGATGCCAGACAATTATAGTTTAAAAAAAAAAAAGGAATGAAAAACTCAAACATACATTGATTGACCCAGAAACATATTTTTTTCTCTTTATATATTGAGTTCAAGACAGTTTTGAGATACTATGTTTCAGAAAAGGACAACTTTTCAAAACTTTAATGCAAGATGGAAAAGGTTTTTTACACTCAGGTTTAATTGGCCTAGTATTTTAAAATAGTCTGTGAATTGATTTGCTGTAGCTTGACAGGGAGAAAACCTAGCTATGGAGCACAGATTTATTTCTTGCTGGTGAAAGAATATCTTGACACTTTTTAATGTGCCATTTTACCTAGTACCTGAGGAGGGGAGAACCTTTCCTTATGCTGTTCAGAGGCACTAACAAAATCTGAGCATTCCCTTACAGAGAAGTGTTTCTCAGAGTTGTATAAACATCGGGTGTCATTACTTATCCGTGCATGGATGGAGGAGAATATGATCCAGCAGGAAATATAGAAATACTGCTTATGAGAAGTGAATTTCAGAAGATAAAGGTGAAATTGTGAACCATGTGTTGAAATAAACAGCATTCCAGATTCTGATTGGAATTTTTTTCTGTCGTGCCAAGTGAAATGTTCAACTTTTATTAATCAGTTTATTTTAATTGGCAAACTATGATACAATGGTTATTAAACATTGAAGCAGAGAAATAAGGAGTAATGATTGAGCCACGTGGAATAAATTAGCTGTCAGAGGAGCTGCTCTTCTATCAGCAGGTTTCTGTAACATTATCATATCCTTATTATCTAGGTTACACTTCTCACAGCTGCAAACGCTACAAGATAGAATGATAAAGATCCTTTAGCTGTGTTTCAGACCTGGAAAACAGCGGTGCTGTTCCAAAGAGGGTTTTGTTCTGCATGTTTACTGGACAAAATGTGTTATATTTCATATCATTTTTTGCAGTTGGATTTTTTTTAGATAGGGAGGTTATCAAAAGGAAATGCCACTGACTCAGATGTAGACTGCATAATGAAACCTGGTGGTTCTTTTAATGGCATACATATTTTCAAGATGTTTCATGCTGTTCCTGTGATCTTATTTGAATAAGATATTGGAGGGAAAGGCTATTTCATTCTTCCATTTCCACCCCTTTTCTTAGACACACAAACTATGAATTGTGATATTGAAGCATTGGAAACATTTTAGGTTACATAGAGGAGAAAAGAGAGTCCATATTTCCTCTATAAATAGAGGCCCTGGAAAGTAAGAGCAAAAGCAAGTTCATAATCTAAATTTCATAGTCTGTCTTTTTAGCAAAGAGCAACAGCCTGACCTGGCGGTGGGGAGTCTCACTGCCCTCCAGGAGAGTTCGGTGTCAGCATCGCTTAAGTGATTAAACCTGGCTTAGCAGAGAGGTAACAAAACTACATCTATTCTTTTTCAGGAGTAATGAATCACATCTGCAGCTTGAAGGGAAATGTAGTTCCTTGCCGTGGACATTGTGAGTGAACACAAAAAGGTGCTCTAGCTGATGGCCACAAAAACCTGTGCGGTCTCCTTTCCCTCTTTCACAAGTTCTTTTGTCTGTTATTTGCTGTTGATTTTTTTGCTTTGTTTTGTTTTGTTTTGTTTTGGTTTTTTCTATTTGAGCTATAAACACCAACCCACATTTTTCCTTTTTCTTTAACTTAGGACTGATGGGTGATGTTTTACCAGACTTTCTGCCCGTGTTAGTTCCTCTGAGATCTTACTGAGATTTTTCTGCACATGATAAAGAGATAGGCGTGAGCACCAGATAACAGATCCATGGGAAAAGTATCAAGACACAAAGGAATCTTCACTGTAAGTCATTTCTCTTCCTTTTTCACATTTCTTTATCTGTGATTGCCAATTGTCTTGCAGTATGTTTGGAAAGATTTTATACAAAATATCGTCCCAGCCCTCAAATCAGAATTATGCCTGTGACCTTTCTGTCTGTGTGAGGATCCTATATATTTCCATGGCACTTTGAAATGGTATTGGGGTCCTTTCTCACATTAGACTGCCATAGATCAAACTTGTGAACATGGCACATTTAGTCTTGTGTTGCCTATATTATTTTGTGAATGTTATTAAACAAAATTCATAACAAGAAGTTAAGAAAAGTAAGCTATTCCATCCTGAAAACTCTAAGCTATTATTGCTGCAACTATAAATTACCATCCTTGTTGAGGCTACCAAACAGACACAAAGGAAATTCACTGTTCTTGTGGCCCTTTTTCCTTTGTGCAGTGCATCATCAGTGAAGCAGTAAAAAGATATTCTCCCCTCTGTCTTGGGGAATTCTTTAGAGGAGGAGAAGGAAGAAGTTTGCTGCAAAAAGAAAGTTGCAATCCAGAATTGTTTGGTTACTGTGACAGTAGAATATTGGTGCTGGAGACACAGCCAGGGGCTGATCTAGGCTGCAGCTTGACTTGATTTGCTTGAAAACCTGCCCATGGAAAGATCACTTTCTTAGTTGAAGTTTAAAGAAAGTGGGGAGAAAGGCTTCTGGAGAGGAGTATAACAAAATTTAAATGAAGAATAAATCCATGTGAAAGAGAGAATCCTTTCCTTTCTTCCCCTGACTTCCCTAATATTCCCACGATGAGGGACATGACTGTTCTTCATACAGCTTTTACTCATCTTTTCCGTCTTCACAGTGGTCTTCTCCAAAGAGCTTGTTGCTAGAGAATTACAGCAGGAGTTTCTATAAATTCCACACTTGCCATTCCCCCAGGCTCTGCTGGCCTGACAAATTGCTATGACTTAGATACCTTATCAGAAGGTGTCCTGCGTGGCTTGGTCAGCATTCTGCCAAACTGTGCTCCCTTCCCTCATTGCCACCCTCCCCCTGCTGAACCCTGTAATTTGCACGCTGTGCTGGGATGGTGCTCAGCAGTGTTATGCACAGAGGACTCTGGGAAGAAGGCTTTTTATCTACACCCAGGAATTAAATAGCACATCACCCCACTGATCTTGGCATAATAAGCTCCATAATCCTCAAGTGGCTTTCTGAGGCTCTTGAGGGCCCAGTGTCGCTGCATGCAAGCCCAGTAAAAGACTTGCAGTGCTTTGGGTATAGCGCATGCTCAGTTTGTGCCACAAAATGAAGAATATATAAAAACCCAGCTGCATCTTTCTTTTAATTTGCTGTTGGGGGATGCCACATTCCTGTCTCATTATAGGTCATGTATCTTGGGTCCAAATACCTTCTGTTTTTTTGAAAGAAAATTCGGAACTGTTAAGCACTTAGAGAATCAGCTGGTCTGCATCAGCCCAACCTCATTGATCAGGCTGATTGCAAAGGCTTCTGACGAGTATATGTAATAGGGCCTGTGCCTTTGAAACAGGCAGAGTTTTATCTTCTCTAAGTAGTGAAATCCAGCCTGTCAGAAAGGGAAGATGGCTAAATCTGCTTCAGTGAGATATGTTGTGCAAGTGGCAGGCCAGCGAGATCCCCTAGCCTGATATGGGAATAGGTGCCTCCCCCTCAGAGATACCAGTCTAACGGCCTATTGCTGCCCAAATCAATGCTTTAATGTTAGGAGGTTTAGGGTAATAAACATTTAACAGTACATAGATAGACAGGTAGATTTGATATTTGGCCAGGTTTATAATGACTGATAGTAGTTTAGGGAAAAAAGTGATGTGTGATTGTGTCACCATTTGTGAGGTGGCAGCAAGTCAAGTAGCAATGGGTATCTTCAGAAATACTCAGAAGAGCACATCCAGTCCTACTGTGAGATACCAACTGAGCAGATCAAAAAGCCAAACCTCTTCTGTCTGTCACATAAAAACCTACATGTGAAACCTTATTTTATTGAAAGTTTTCACTAAGCAGCTTATCCGATGATGCAGAGTACTTATTACCTAGACACCTCTACTGGATGCTTGAGAGGTATAGATGTTCTATTTGGGTCAAAGAAAGGAGCAAACTTGGAAAAAAGGCAAATACCTATTTTCTTGTAGCAGCATGAGATAACGTTGTGACAGAGAATAGATAGTACAAAGATAATAGGCAGGCTGTTCTTTATCTCATTCAGAAGTTACAAGGGCAGTTAAACTTTCTAGGGATTTTCTTCTAAAATGCAGAAAATGCCACTAATCTAATAATGACTCACATAAATGTAATGTGGAAAGAAGTCTCCTGCAAAACAAAGGTAAGCTCAAAGCAGCACACAGGAGCTTATATTTGGATTGAATTTAGAGTAATGCAACACAGAAGATTAAAGGCCAAACTTTCTGCTGGGAAAATTAGATCTAAAATGCAATATTAAGTCCAGCAGACTCATTTGAAAGATGTAAATTCTTTCAGCTTTTCATACTGAGGGGTGGAGAGAACTTTTCAAAACACATTGTTGCAGGTATCTGAAATTCACTCAGTGTGTTGAACATTTGTTTGGATAATGACTTACGACATTCAAAACAAGGCCATAAGCAGCAACGGAAATTCATTACGAGGAGAGACATGCTAGGAGACAAGAGTGTGCAGTTTCCTTTGAAAGATACTGCTGTACTGTCATAATGATCAGACATGAGAAGGTGATTTAGAGCTATTACCTTGTGCTGAGACTTTGTTACTGACCTGATGATTAGAAACTTTGCATTAAAGAGGGTGAAATGCTGATGTGCTCTGTAGTCTCTTATGAGATGTTCGATAGTATGAAATTGTGAAAGAGCTGTGATTTGTACTGGAAAGGTTTTGCCTTCCTAGTAACTTAAGCAAATGCCCTAGGACTTTTCAGCTGTCAGTTAGTCAGACTTTACCTATCAACAATACAAAATTCACCTCTGAAATACTGCCATGGTTTCAGCTGAGATGGAGTAAACTTTCTTGCTGGCAGCTGGCTATATTTTGGATTTGGGATGAGAAATACTGTTGATAGAAGACTCATGTTTTCGATTGTTGCTAAGCACTCAAGGCCTTTTCAGCTTCTCACACTGGCGTGTCAGCAAGTAGACTAGGAGGGCATAAAAAGTTAGGAGGACATACAGCCAGGACAGCTGACCCCAACTGACCAAAGGGCTTTTCTATACCATATGGCGTCATGCATAGTATATAAAGCTGGGGGAAGAAGCCAATGGGAAGAGGTGAATGAATTCCTTATTTTGCTTTACTTGCATCCCCAGTTTTTGCTCTAACTATTAAGCTGTCTTTATATCAGCCCACGAGTTCTTCCTCACTTTCAGTCTTCTGATTCTCTTCCCCATTGCAACTGTGGGGAGTGAAAGAATGGCTGCATCGTCCTAGCTGCCAGCTGGAATTAAACCATGACAAATACCTTGAATACTTGAGTGAATACATACTGTCAGTTATTTTTGTTATTTGTAGTTACCATTCTTCCATTTAATTTACTTCGTTGTTCCTTGAAATTTCCTTTATCTCACTATGAAAACTGGCAGTACATAAAGTAGCTTTATGAGTCATTTCACCCTGGCTTTCCCAGTAGTTTAATCAGATGTTTACTAGAAAGCAAGCACAGATTGAAAGCTAATATATATTATACACATACGTATCCCTCTCAGAAACACAAAACCTAGCAGGTAAAAGCAAAACCTGTGGTTCTTTACAAAATGTAAGATATCTATCTTGTTGAAGCTCCAGGTCACATTTTTGAGATCTTTTGTACAAAATTCTAGTTTTCTCCCTGTGCAGTGAGGAAATTCAAGTAATCATTTGAGACCAAATGACTGTCGGCCCTCCCTTCTCCTCCCTTGCTTATGCCAATCTCCTGGTAGGCCATCAAGTGCTTTGACTATTATGTACTACAAAGGATAGAAACAGGCAGGAGAAAAATTGCTTATCATAAATCCCCTGGTTTCTGCAACTAGAACCTAGGGATAAAATTTTGATGGCTACAGGGGTCATAAAAGGAACAGAAAATGCAGTAAACATGAAGAACATCTGTTTCATAGCTTATACTAAACAGCTGCAGAATACGTGTGAGCTGTGAGAAAAGCGGCAGCAGAGGATCAGAGCTGTCGAAGGTCTCTCCAGCGCTGGAAGCTGTGTGAAAAATAAGCTCCACTGATCTCTGATAACAGAGGTGTACAAAGAATGATCCTCATAGACATATATGTCTGTATATTTCTCTCAGATATACATATGTATATATATATACTTGCACATAGAAATGACTCGAGACCTACCGGATGTCATTTAGCTATTCTCAGGTTCAGCTGTATTCAGATATTATCTGCAAAGTGAAAATAACCATAACAATCCTAAACATTCATATTTACACAAAACTTCTCTTATAGGCAGGCATATGTAGAGTCATGTTTCCAGGAATTCCCATACAGTGACATACAGTAATGACATATGTTATCTGCCTTGAATAAATGAGTTGTTCCAAACTCATCTGTTATAAAGCTTAATTAAAAAATCCTTTTTGAACATCTCAGATTTTATTCCCAAGACTCTGTGTTCTTGGATCTGGAACTTGGGAGATGACATTTATATAACATAGGATATGACTATATAACATATAACAAGTGTTGTTATATAATTCACAAACTTCAGCAGTGCAAATATACAGAAATGCTTTTAATATGCGAACATGGAAGTCATGCCTGGGGCATACACTGGTTTTCATGTGGCTTTGAGAATTTTCAAATTGTTATCCAGATAATTCCTAGGCAAGAATGCAGCCTCTCCAGGGTATGGCAGCCACCATTTTACTACACAGGTTTGTTGCAGTTATTCTCAGTTCTTTGCAGGGGTTTTGTTGCAGTTATTCTCAGTTCTTTGCAGGCCCAAAATATATGAAGAGGGTAAAAAAAAGGTTTGGTATTGGATATTGACTTGGTATTATAAGCAATGATTTAAAAAAAATTAATAATCATAAGAACGTTCATGCTCATCTTCACACTGGTTATGCATAATTTCTGAAAAAATTAAAAGAAAGCACAGGAGAAACACAAACCAAACCCAAACCACCTCCAAAATCATGTTTGTTTTCTGTTATGCATGTTTCATCATATATTTGAGCTTTCTTGTTTGTCATGCTGAGGAAGAAGTGAAGCATCCCAGGACAGATGGGATATGTACTCAAATAGAAATTGTATATGAGAGATGAGTCATGTATTTTGCATTGTTGTTATGGCAAGAAGGTTGCCTCAAACTTAGAGGGTCTTGGCACAGATATGAGTGTAGTAGCAAAAGCTGGATAAATTCTTCGTTTATTTCAAAGTTTTTCTTACTGTCAGGAACTGAACGGCAGTTAGGTTTCATTTAACAATCGTGGTTTGGGCAAAACTTCTCTTGTACAAATTTCCTGTTTGCAAAGCACCATAATCCCAGTGTGCAATGTCCTCAACTTTTATGATGATGAACACACTCATGTGAGCAGGAACACTCAAGTACACACACTTGGCCAATGCATCAGATTTCTTGTCACCTCCAGCTGTTTAAATTCTGAGTCTCCACACAACTCTTCAAAGACAGCTCAGTTGCACAATGAGGATGACATATTTCTATGTGCTAAGTCTGTCAATCTTGCCAGACTGCATCGTGGCCATGACATCTTTATTAAAAATAGTTTACAGTTTGAATAACAGTCCCAGGAAGTAAAAGCATAGTGCAATTCTATTGTATGTTTCCTAAGTGTCAGGTTAAAGCTAAATTCTGGGTAAAAAGTGAGCTAAATTCTGGGTAAAAATTCTGTGCATGTCATTTCTATTGCCTCTGGTTTGCTCTAGAAAATGCATGTGACCAGTTCTGCAATCTGTTCTGATGGTCTAATATTGATCTAGAAGTCCTCAGTTGCAAACCAAAGACACTCAGGCACGACCTTTTTGTGGCCTCTCAAAAGGCAGGAATGAACGTTACAGAAGCAGAGCATGAAAATATCATCTGCCATTTCTACAGCACCCTACACCCATAGCTTCGGGACCCACCTATGAATCGACCATTCCACTTCCAGATGTTCAGGCTCAATTGGCTGCTAGGGACATTGCGTTTAAGCAATTAGTTGAAAAGTTTTGAGAATCAAGGTTTAATGTGTTCTCTGAAGCTTGAGCTGCAGGACATTTGTACAGTATTGATTTTTCTTTTTTTTTTCTCTTTTTTTTTTTTCGAGACAGTTTCTACCTGTTGGATTTCTTGATACTCTTTCTATTCTCTCCCTTTTGGAAGGACAAAATTATATGATCTGCCTCATCTAGCTTTGATTCTGAAATGTAACATTTTCAAAGCAAAAAATAAAGGATCTTTCTAAAATTGCTCAAATATATGTTAAAGATTAGAAATGAATTCTGAACTGGATCTGTGCATGTTTACAAGTTTCTGCCAGTGAGACAATCTTTTGAAAGTGAGTGAACAGGAGCTGTAAAGGACATTCACAGGACTTAGAACATTATTTTTCTGCTTTCCATCAAAGTTAAGAACTTTGCTTTCCATAAAAGTGCCTAAATTTGATGAAGTTTTTTCATCACTGGTACTAACCTCTCAGCAAAGTTGCTTTGCCAAGTATCCTGAAAGTTTAAAAACTCAAATAACTGTCCTTTGCTTCATGCACGCATCACGTTGCATCTGCTTACATTGTAGGGATGGATGTTAAGCCACAGCTGTAGTAGCATAATTGTTAAAAGAGGTGATTCTAATTACAGCAGCAAAATAAAACAGACTATGCTAAATCCATATTTTTGCCAGTCTGACCTCAACAGCGCAGTCCTCAGTTGCTTCTCTTGAACTATTTTTAACATTCATTCCCTCCCAGTCGCTATCCCATTTATGTTTCAGTCCTTGTCGCTGGGTTTATTCAGTTCTTTGCTTCTCCTCCGCCTTTCCCACTTTTGCCCAGATAATTGAATACTAATTTTTTTTATGCACTAAACTCATGCTCAACACTCCCAGTACAGCTTTATGTCTCTTTTTAAATGAAATCATTATGGTTTTTCTTTGTTTTGTTGTTCTTATATTTTCACTTAAAACTCTCTTTTTTATAACCTCCCTCAGTTCCTCTTCTCAAATATGTCTTGAAGTGACAAGTTTTTTGGTTTATTTAATTCTTGGTTTATCAAATCAACACGTCTCCCTTTTCTGATCTGAGAGCTGCTTCCAAAAAGACTTCCCTAGCTTGTCCTGTTGAGTCTGGAAAGACTGTTCAGAGATAGGTGAAGAGATAAAATGTTGCAAATCATTTGCTTATCTGTAATGGTTTTACAGAAGAATCTGTGATCATTTTTTTTCACATACCTTACTGGTGAGGGAACAGCTCCAACCATAGAGAGATGACCTTTTCATTCCCTGAGCTAAGGCAATTGCAAGCACACCTTGTCCAGTACTGTCATACCTTTCTTAGCTTTATTTTTTTTTGCAGTAGTGGGTAATAATCAATATCCTTTCACTGCATGCAGTGCTTTTCTGAAGTTTAAATGCTAATGGTGCCATTTGGCAAGATGAGCTGCATTAGATTATATGATATAGCTGTAAATTGAAAATTGTTTAAGCTTTCAAATTTGTTTTATGCCATTAGAATTTTCTCATGATTCGTTTGTCATTCTAATTGGATTTTAACATGTACTTTGTGTTTCAAAACTTGAAATTTTGAAGAATAGCAAAGAGCCCTTAGGAACAGGCAGCCCCCCCCAAGCTGAGTTTAATTTACAACAAATCAGTAAACAAGCAAGGTGAAGAGTTGCAAAAATACTAAGTAACAAAGTGGTGCTGCCTTAAAAATACAATGGTTAATGGCAATGATAATAAGCAGAGAGATTAACTTGATTTATTTAAATCCTACTGCAGCATTGGAATAGTTCAATTGAGCAGCATGCTAAGGATGACTTTTATCCTTACTCTTCTACCCTTTATCTAGGTCTTTTATCTACTCTTGGCTTACTTGACCTTGCACAGAATTACCTGTGAGTAAATCAGAAAGTCTTTGAGATAGAAATAGAGCAGAACAGTAAGTCAATTTCCCTTCTGAACAACAGCAGAAGTCCTCTAAGTCCATGTGAGAAGCATCTTCTTATCCCTTGTCTGGAGCACTCAGGTGTGTTTTCTGACTGTAGAAGTCTGGATGATCATCTTAACGTATGGCAAAGTTCTGTAGAGACTCCCAGGATCTCCATGAGTATGAAGTAGGAGCATGAGTTGTTTTTCCAGCCATAGGTGGTATCTTCATGCACCGCGGCAGAATTCAGAGTTTACAGTCTATGTCTCTTCTTTAATGCAATCATTACAATCACATAATAATAGTTAAAACTCAAAGTAGTTTTTATTATTATTCTTTGCTTTGAGATATTAAAATGCAAATCATATACATCACAGTAGCATTTCATGCTATGTTTTGAAAGCAGATAATTGAATCATAAACTGCATCTCAGCTACCTGGGAAGTGGGTGCCTTTTCACTAGTGTCCCGCTGTAATAGCATACTTTAGAGTAGTAGATGGGTGTGGATTGAGTTTGTTGCTATGACCTGGGATGTTATGCCAGTGACCTCAAGAGCATCCATTCATTCTCTTCCATTTTTTTATCCTGAAGATTAGAAGTAAGATCTTAGATACCAATGTTCTTCTACAGTTCTCTGACATTTGAAAGTACAACAGTGAAAAGAGCAAGAGACATAGCACTTGGTTGGGAAAGAAAAAAAATGCGTATCTAACATCATTGCTAACTGGGATTTGCTAGTGGATATCTGAAGTGTAGACTGCTACTGAAGTATTTTATTTGTTTCTTTGCTCTGTGACTCAGCTGTCTTTTGGAAAGATGGAGAATGATGTTTTCTTCCATTAGAAAGAAGTGTTCCGTGTAGACAGTTGTAAAGAATATTATCACTGAAATATGCTGTCGTGATTTTAGCTGGATTGGCCAATCACAATGACAGGTGCTGTCCCCCCTCCAAAGAGAGGAGAGGAAGAGATAAAGAGATTTATGAATTTAGAAAAAGTACTAAACTACTTTAATGTAAATATTAAAAAATAATGAAAAAATAACAAGAAGAAAATAATAATTAAAAAAAAATACAGTATATATAAAACTGTATCGAGCTCCCAGGATGACGATCACATCACCAGCAGGCACAGGGAAAAGTCCCAGACTGGATGTGGCGACAGACAGGAGATGAATTCTGGGTCTGGAGTCAGGAATGCTCAGATCAGCATCAAAGGCAGACAAACAGACAGGGTCCTTCTCAGATGTTGGCCATTGAAGAAGAGAGTTGACCCTTTGATCCCTCAGCTTTTATACTGAACATGGGACAGATGGGGCGGAATACCTCTGTTGGTCAGGTTTGGGTCACCTGTCCTATCTGCTCCTCCCTGCAGATGGGACCCTTCTATGCTTTTCTTCTTCTGACCCTCCAACAGGGCATATAAAAAAGTTAGCTGACCTTGGTTGTTATAGCAATAAGTATAAGCAAGAGCCTCTCTGCATTATAGTCTCTGCAGTATTTCTGAACAATATGCTCTTAATTTTAGTTAGTTAGAAGAGGCCCAGGTAAAAAGTAAAATTATTGAACAGAAAATTAGTTCTATTTTACCTCAAACTGGGACATAGGGAAAGTGTTCAGATAAGTCTTTTGTCCGTTTTCATTTCTCTCCTCTGTCAAGGCATGCCCATCCTTGCAGAAAAACCTTTTCATGAAAAGTCCAGAAAAAAAAAAAAGTGTGCTCAGTAAAGTCAGAGGTACAACAATTTTAAAACATTATAAAAAAAAATTCCCTTTAACATCCATGACTTATTTTTACAACAGGGAATATTTAGCATTTCAAGCTTCAATACATAAAAATTTACACAGGTGCTGTATATTTTTAGACCAGATGGCCTTTTTAGACAAGACTCAAGAACATATTGGATAAAGCAAAACAAAACTACATTTTTAAGGTTCTTTTGGGTTTTTTTGCAGTGTGTTAGTTCTCATGAATACATCAACAGAGAGTTGTTTTTCTCTCTCTAAAGCAAGTTTAAGACAGACAGCAGATGTGATAATATCCCCACATTGCTCTGCCAAACCAGTGCACAACAAGCCATATGGATGGACTGGTATTTCCAAGGTACCAGCTTTCAGTGGTATTGAGGCCTTTTCCTGTCAGTTATAACATGACAAAAGAGCAACTGTTTGAACAATTCCAGTATTTGTTCCCCAGGAGTTGAGATGTGACTGTCAAGCAGCTATTAGTTAGCAGTAGCTCATTACTTTAGCTAATCCCAAATCACTAACTTCAAAGTGAAGGGTACTCTGCAGTAGGTGATGGGAAGGACCTGAGTTATTTAAAAACAAATCTCCTGGGTTATATTATTCACAATTGGTGTTATAATAATTTTCAGATGGACTGTCATTTTACAAGGTACCATATACACAGTAAGAGAAATCACAGTCGTCATCTTCCACTTTGGAAGATGGTTTCTGAGTGGATCGTTCATTCCCAGTAACTCAGGAGTTCTCAGGAATCCTAAACAGTTCCCCTGCATTCACAGTCTTCCTTCCCTTACGCCCAGTTTACAATGACTTTATTATAGGAAGGAGCAATTTCTTTTTTTATTCCAGGAGGACATCAGGTCTGCCTTTTCCTTATTATTTTGGGTCTCTGCTCAGACAGCCAGGTTGTTATAGGTGTGTGTGATGAGGGATTTTTCCAAGAAAAATAGGCCAGAACATTTTTTATCTTTATTTGCCTTACAAATTTTAGCTTCTCATCAGAGAATGTGAAGACCTTAATCTAAAAAGAATTTAACTGAGCAGATTTTTATGAACATTCGATATATATCATGAGAAAGACAGATTTCTTGAAATTTTTTGTTTTGTCAGAAAACCCATTTTTTCCTGACAAATGGATTTCAGAGGAAATTGTCCAGAAGGTCCTGCTCATTGGTCTGTGTGACTGGAAAAAGAATGAAAAGCCTGAACCAAAAGAAATAGACACCAAAAAAACTTATCAAAGAAGTTAATGTTTGATGGCAGCTGGCAAGGGACATAGCTAAGTCAGATACAGGAATAAAACTTTAGAGTCCCTAAATTGGTGTTTTTTCCAAAGGAAGTTTACACAATCTTCTCTTTACACAGGCTGCTCTACAATATTCATGTCTGGTTTTAGGCATTGCAGGACTCCAGTACATCTCTACACCTTGGTTTAACATGTCAATTCTAATTTTAACTAGAGTAGCAACATTTAGGAACTTAACTTTCAGTTCTAAAAAGCATATATCATAGAAAGGAGTTAAGCTGGGTAATTCTTAGCCTAATGAGACAAGTCCTTTAACCTGTTTAAAAATAACCCTTAACCTTCTGCAAACTCATTTGACCATCCTTTGTCTCTAAAGTGAAGAGAATGTAGAAGTCTTAAAGGGCTCTTAAAAGCATCTGTTTCATAAGCCCTTTCATCCTGCATATCTGCTGCCTACTGCATCCATCTGTTTTGCAACAGGATACCTGCCATTCGTTTCCATTATGGGAGACTGTTGCAGCAGCACGGTGCTGCTGAAATCTAGATTCCAGTCTCTTAACTTCTTTGATTAAATGAATCTAAAAGAGAATAGAGACACTTGATATGTGCATTCATTTGATCACAGAGTTGGAGAATGCTCTTGATATCTGTTTGATCACATCTGTGTTCTTTACGCACTCTTAAAAAGTAAAAGCATCAGCTGACCTAACTCAAAGGAGAACCCCTTAATGGCTCAGACTTAATGAGACCTTATTTTCCTATATAATGAAATCATCCCACTGTATATATCAGTCCTTTTATTTCCACAAGAGAACTTGGGAAGGGTGTATTACAGGTGTTTGTTCCCCATTGTCATGAAACACAGTTATTTACAAGGCATATATCTCTCTGATTAAGTTATTTTGATTTTTGATATTTATTTTTTGGGGGTATATGGATGGGATGAAGCATCCTTCTGCATGTCTCAGAAAGCAATGAGTGTATGTGTGTGCCTGTGTGTGTAGGAGGCTGCCACAGTCATGTTGAATTCATATTAGGTACCACTTCAAGAAATGACTGGAAAGTAGAGCTGTTGTTGATGTAAAAGGTCACAGACATTAATAGCCTGCAGAACAATTCCGGGGTAGAGAATTATTCACAGCTGCCAAAACACAAAGGACAAGAAGAAAAGAAAGAATGGGGGAAATAAAAGGTTTGAAACAATGGTATCTCTCTGCTGCTATTGCTGTTATACTTTGGAGTTTTTTTTAAATGCTCATCTTGGAGGGGAACTAGCGATTATTTTTGAGCTGTTTTCTGCTTTCATTTTTTAAATGGCAACAGGAAATATGCATCTTTTGAGTCTGCTTTTATTACATTTTGTGTCCTGTTCAATTAGAAGATTTTTTGGAAATATGAACTGCAGTAAATATTGATGTAACACATGGGCTTCTGACTGAGAATGGCTTTTAAAGGGAGTCCAGTCTGTCTTTTCAAAGACTCCAGACCAAGGCAGAACAGGTGGAGGGTCAGAGAAGGGAAAAGCCTGAAGGGGAGAGGAGGAAAGTAGTGAAAAGGAAGGGAGGATGTTGAAGCTTCAGAGAAGAATATGGACTGTTCTTTTGGATGCAAAATATTCTGTTGCTTAAAGAAAATCAAATTGCTCTCTTTTTAAGGCTGGTTACATATTAGCTTGTGGTGGAGGCACAGAAGGAAAATGCTTAGCTCTTGAAAGCCATTACAAAAAAGATATGAAGATCAGCAGCAATATCAGATAGTAAGGTTATGACTGTGCTGCTCTACCTCCCTCTCCCTCACCAAGACACATAGCCCCTATTGTTTCCCTCACAATCTCTTGCAGGCAACCAGGGGTTCCAAGCAGGGGACAGAGAAAAACAAAATGTCAGTGTTTATAGTCATATGTGTAGATGGTATGATTTGAAGTAGCCAATGATAAGAAAAATCCTCATATGAATAGACTAGCATTTATTATGCCAAAAAAGTTACAGATCAATAATTTTCATCTCTGCTTCTGACAGATCAAGTATAGACTTAAGGCAAGCGAGGAGTTGGGCAGATTAGAATCTAGGTCTGTTATTATGATTATAAATCACTAAGTCTTTGATTGGCTGAGTAGAATAGGAACAGATATTTTCTCTTTTTTCTTCCTGACTGAAAGACAGAATTACTGTTTTATTTTTAGCCACTCTTTCCCACCAGCATTCCTCTCCCCTTCAATATGGATCAATAGTTCTGTCCTTTCCAAAAGATAGTTTCAAAACTCCTCCAGTCTGCATGCTCTCGCTCCGTAAAAGGAGAAAGCCCTGGTCCTTATCTACATCCGTTCAATCTGACAACTAAAGTTCTTGCCTGGTTCTGTTTCATTCACTGTTCCTCCAAATAAATCTTTGCAGGGATGACTTGGGAAACTGCCAATGATCTGTAACATCTTTCCCTCCTAAATTTGCTTCCAACAGTGATTATTGTCTTGTGTTATTCTGGGGAAGTGAGTTCTCTTCATGTTCCTGTCAGATAAGTGTCTAAAGAATGGGATTCATGGCATTCATTTAGTCTTAGTCTCAACAAGGAAGCAAATAACTAAAGTGAGGAAGCCCTAAAATGGTGATCTTGTAAATTTAATGAAGGTGGTCTTGGCCAACAAGGGCTGAAGGCCAGTAAGAGATGTGATGCCTCTGACATTTCTGTTTTCTGGAATTAGAGAAAAGAAATCAGTCTGCTGGTCTATCAGTCTAGCATGAAATTCATCTCAAAACCTGAATGCTATTTTATTTGAAGCAATGTTTTTCTTAAGTGAAAGAAATAACAAGAGATGTTGAGTCCAGGAACAATATACAGACATGGACTTCTCAAAATTTTTCTATTTTAGCCATACTTCTGGCAGGTAGAAGGAACATGTCATCTTCACTTGGGTGAAGATTGGTCCTGCTCCTCCATCTGATATCTCTCCAAGGAGCGCTTAGAACAGGCATGCACAGAGAAGAACTCCAAGCTGGTGTGACAGTAAGTCAGTGTTTGGGCAAGGAGAGCTGGGCATCGTGTGGTCATGTGAAAGTACAAGAAAAAGGAAGGTAGTTACTGGGGATACTGAGGACCTATAGTGTAATGTAGAACTGGAGATGATATTAGCTGTTTAATGCTTAGAGCTATGAATGGACTAAGTGCCATTTCCTGGAGGTATTTGAGGTTGAAATATCAATTCAGTAGCTAGTGGAAAATTATTGTATTTCTCTTGTAAATTTTTTTTTAAATCTATGCATACACTATGGCTACAGTGTTTGAGCTGTCTGTGAATTGACAAAGAGTTTGGTGTGTTGTTAATAATTTTAGCAGATAGAGATGCATGAACTAGCCTATAATGAGTATTATAGGCTATAATACATATACTACATAGTTATAATATACAACTATACTGTAATAAGTTATACTCATTACACTCATTATACTCATTAGAGTATAACAGGTTCTTTCCAAATTTGGGCAGAGCCCAAACAATCTAGTGTATGGATTCTTAATCAAGAACTTTTCCCGGAGCCTTGCAATCAGATGCCTATAAAAACAAAAACAAGCAATTCCCCCCCAGGTTAAAATAAACATTACTGCTGAAAACATAAAGAAAATAGAATTTTTTTAATAGTTTAGTCAGTGAGACTCTAACCTATGCTTTTCACAAGATGTTCCTGTCATAAATATAGCCCTAGCAGTATACATTAGTTCATCTGAACTGTTGGCATGCCACACAGAATCAAATAACTATCACTCAGAATGCAAAGGAAAAGGAGATGAAAATCCATCCCAGCAAATGCTTTTTCTTTTAAGGGACAGAGAGGAAGCATCTGTATTTTTGTTATGTGACTGCTACTGGCAGGCAGCTCACCCATCTTGCCCTTTCCTTTCCTCTGGTCACTGGTAATCAAAACAGCCAGGGAATCTGAGACAGGCTTGACCAGGAATTAGATCACGTGTCATGTCGGCAGTGCAGGCATTTATGGTAACAAAGGAACACCATCAACGAATGTTGATGCCATTTTTGCAGAGATGCCATTACATGTGCTCGCTTTATTCTATGTATCAATTCATACCTTGCAAAGTAATGAGATCAGCATACCATCTTCTACTGATTCCACATATTGGGAGGAAAGAAAGAAGCAAGCTAATACCTTCCTGTGACTATATATTTTTGTCAGGAAAATGATGGAGTAAACTGTTAGGGCCAGATTAGTTTTCTAATTCTAATCATATAGATAAAGCTTGGGCTTGAAAACTGAGACAAATGAGATTGATATGTTATTCCTTTTAACAGCTTGTGAAGACATCAAAATTATGGAGGGGGAAAGGAGAGTGGGGATGGGAATATGGATTTTTTTTCTTTTTCCTGTCTATCTGTTGAAGAAGGCTGGAAAATTTGTTATTCTGTTTGGCTCTTATCAAACTGGCTTCTGTTTACTTGAGCACCGATGTTTTGGAAAACTGTTTCTTCCTTAAGTGATTTGATACCTGTGGCAAAACTGATCTCCTGACACTAAAACTGTTTGTCTTTGCTGGCTGATCCTTCTAGAAATAGGGCTGAAAATATACACTTGTTCATATCTGTGATCATGGCCATGGTTGTAGATGTGTGTGTGTGTGTGTGTATGAGACATGCAGAGAGGGGGGATGGAAATCTCAAATGAGGAGGTTATCATCTAAGGAGCTGAGGAATATTCAGGTATGGTAGTCAACCCTAACATTTAACTTACGTAAATTGAGACAAGGAGAGTTTTATGAATCCTTAAACATCTGTTCTGTATATGAAGCCTCCACTGAACATAGCTCCATGCAAGCTATGTGGATAAAGATACCAAGGCTCAGTCACTGGAGCAGTAGAGATTTCACTACTGCTAGCAATTTAATCTTGGCTGATTATTTATGCAAGAAGTTATAGAAATGTTACCCATAATTCAACTGCCTTTAAAAGAGTCCTCGAAGCATCGTATAAAATGAAACAAAAGCAAGACACTTTCACAAACTTTCATATTGTTGCCTCTGTTGTGTATCTTTTTTTTATAGTAACTGAGAGCTGATTTCAGGGGACAGATCCTGTAGCAAATAGGATGAGGTATCCTTGCACAAATATCACTGGTCCAAGTGCTGCATTTGGTGTTATTGAAGTGAATGTAAGTACAGGCATAGCAGAGCGCAGCTGACATTTCTTGGGGAGGCAGGAACCTCATGCATTTAAAATAATTCTGCTCTAGCTATTGCACAAGCTATTTTTAACTTTTTACTACGTATTTCTCTGTCATCATGTCAGAAATAATCTCGTAACAGTCTTGGTGTCACCACTCCAAGCTCCAGACTCAGCAGTCCAAAAATTCTGAGGTACTGTTTGCCTGATCTCAGAGACAGTGGATAAAGAAGCCCGGAGGATGTGTAGACACCACTCCCCAGGAGCGATGGGGATTGCAGATGCATTTCCCCCAGCAGGATCTCCTCCTTAGTATTTAAACAAGGGCAAGCAAACTGGTGAGATTCAAATGTACAGTTAATCTGGGCTGCATACTTTTCTGGCCATGTTAGTACTTGAATTGTTCAGTACAGCAAGCAAAGTCAGATTTGTTAAAAAATCCCCTAAGAAATTTCTAGTGGTTCATCTTGCTGATCTCTTTATTTGTCCCCAAATCTGTGGAGGCTTGTAACATCTGATCTAGTTGTTGAAAATACATTTCAGCATTTAAGTGCCACAGGCTGTGTTTGAAATGGCCTTGGCACATACTGAAGATTCCCTTCACTTACAGGGAGAGTCCATTCTACTGTAACTGAACATAGCTGCACTTACCCCCTGGAGGGCATTGGTCAACCTCTACAAAATGAATGTCGCACGTTGCATGCCTGCTGCTTTAATGTGTCCCCATACATCCCTATCTGAACAGCAAGAGAAATGCTACCGATGACCTTTTCAAGCTAGAGTTCTTCGAAGTTCACAGGAAGAGGGACCTGTATATGACAGGAAAGCCTTGCTACTTTTACACAAAATTCAGAAAAGGCAGAGTCTGTCTGATTACACACATCCATCTCAAGTTCTGCTGATGCCTGACCTGTTCCACTCATTTCTTTGCTGCTTTAGATTGTCATGCAAGTCTTTCATAATACTATTTTTGAAAGACATAAGCAGGGACAAGTCTTAGGTTTTTATTTTTATATTAATTTTCATTGATGTTTCAGCTTATTTGCTTTTGAAATTCATACCTAAGACAACCTGATAAGAGACGAAAGCATCCATTGCTTACTGGCAGTATTTTATACTAGTTCAGATTATTGGAGGGTGGTGTTTGAAACTCAGCTGGCATCTTCCTGAAGCACTGAAACGGTTTGATAGAATCATAGAATCATCTGGGCCGGAAGGGGCTTTCAAAGGTCATCTAGTCTGACCCCCCTGCAGTCACAGGGACACCCCCAACTAGACCAGGTTGCCCAGGGCCTCGTCGAGCCTCACCTTGAAAGTCTCCAGGGAAGGGGCCTC
>BJBW01014035.1:0-12328 GCA_004320125.1 Scolopax mira | reverse complement strand
TTTGGTACCTTTTAGGCTTAGGCCGCTGCTAATTTTCTGTGTTACTAGAACATGATTTGAGATTAAGGTTTGAAAATCCATTTGGAATCTCATCCAAAGTAACCGTATTTGTCATTCCAGGCCTATCTCATATGTGATAATCTATATAACACACATTTGTTGGATTTTTGAAATATGAAAGTAAAGGTGGTTGAGGTTTGTCCCTAACCTTCTGAATGTGAAGGACTATGGAGAGCTAATATAAGAACATACATTCTGTTCTCCATAGTTCTTAAATTCATAAGGAATGATGCAGGGTGTAGAGCTTCAGCCTGAGCTTTGCAGATGGAGAGCCTGTTGTTATCAAGGTGTTTGAATCAGTGTTTGCTGAAGGAGCAGTGGTTTCAGAACTGGGTTTCACAGGTTGCACTTTCGCTTCTGTGCCAGCTTAATGGCATCTGCTCTTAACTTGAGAGACATCTCAGTACCTTCCTTCAGTATTTCCTGTTGGTTTCCAGTTGCTGTATGTAAACCACATTACAAGGAGTGAGTGTGATGTGCAGAAAGGAGATGAGCCAGCAGAAAAAATACTTTTCTGACAAACCTGCTTACAAATCTGTATTTCTACCAGGCACGTTTATTTCCTGCCTGGTAGGATGAGAGCACCGAGTCCATGCTGGGATTTATTCTTTTTCCTTTACTTTTTTATTCTTCTCCTCTTCCTGAAGAGCGTGTACCAAATTTTACAAGAGAAAATTTGATCTTTCAACAAATGGAAAAATGAAACTAGAAGCAAACAAACAAAAAGTCTAATTTAAAAGCTTTGAAATATGTTGTTTTCAGACTTCTTACAAATGTGAAGATGAGAGAAAGCAGTTCTTTGAAATCTGACAGTTTTTTTCTGCATTTTAAAGAGATGATTCTCTGTGTGTAGCAAAAAAAGAGAGAAAGCATTTAGGTTAAAAAGTTGTTTCCAAGAAGAAGAAAAATGGGGTTGCATTCTTCTGTGGGCATAACTCCACAGTTGTAAGAGTAAGAAAGATTTGGTTAGAGGAGCAGGGACCTCTTCTGCTCAGCTGGAAAGATTTGACTCGTGTCTCTGACAGGAACTGTGCAAGCAGAAGTCACCAGCTGTGGTTTCTCCTCCCCCTACATGCTTCTTGAGTTCTCTCCCATGTGTGGGTCACAAAGGAAGCAGATTTGTATGCTTCTGTTTTGCTTTGCTACTAATATATTCTTTGTAGCTACCAAATATGTCACTTTCCCTGAAGAAAAGCAAGAAAGGTAACTGTCATATCTCCACCGGCGTCTTCAGCCAGGCTTTGGGAGCTGATGGTTTGGAAGCAGTTTAGGATGCTGTCTTTTGCTTGGAAACACAAAGCAAAGCCCAACTTTGGAGTTTTAGAGAACTTCTGGTTTGCAAAACTGTAATCAGGCAGTTACAGCCCCTCTGCTAACTGAAGTGGAGCATTTATATTCCCTCACTGCATCTCCCTTCCCAACTCTTCCAGTTTCTAAACTGGAAGGTCCTGGCAGGACTCTGTGCAGTGGCAGTTGCAAAGTCAGTAAAAAAATGGCATAATCTACCCTTGCTCAGTATTGGCAAGGTCAGTGATAGGGTATTTGACTTGTTCAGGCACACTAAATATCAGTCCAGCTGGAGAAACAGATGGTCTGCAAGATAATAAGAATAAAATAAAAATCAGTAGCCACAATCCGTATCTGGCCAGTATTTTCACTGGATGTTGTTAAAATTGTAGTTGAATTCCATCACTTATATGACTTTTCAGGCTGAAGCATTCATGAAAAACTATGGCTGCCACTATGTTTGTAACACCAGCGGGTTTGTGTGGTTGTTCTTTAGCTAAAGGAGGGCACAGATGGGCAAGTGAAAAGTAAATGAAGTCGCTGAGGTGTGGAAATCCAAACCTGTATGAAAACGAGGCTCCGTTCTGTCTATATTTAACGTGTGGTTTTTAAGCTGATAGGCTTAAAGTGGAACTTCTTGAGATTTTTAACGATGGGATTGTCAGAAATTTCCAGTTAGTGGCAGTTAACCAGAATTTGATTTTGTAGGGACATACTAGTTAAAACAAATGGTTTGGTTTTTTTAATTATTATTATTGTTGCTGTTTTCAGGAAGATTTCTTTGATTTAGGATGAATTTTCAGTAAAACCTGGAAAAATCTGGTTATTTATGGGTTTTAGACAGCTGTTACGATGATCCTCCATGTTCCATTTTGTGGACTTTTCGAAGGCTGAGGATTTGAACTTGAATCTGCTATATCATAATTTGAATATGGAGGATAGTAAGAGGAGGAATTCGTGTATTTCATGTCTTTTAAAACATCTGTCTTTCTGCAGCGAGGTGAAGTCATGCAGCCCAAAGGTTTTAGAAATAAACTATTTCTGCAAATTTCAAGCATGAATTTATTTGCATGCTGTTCTTGAAGACTTTGTTCTATGTAAACTAGCATATATATATATATATATATGGTTGTTTGCCTCATAGATCTGTTTATGGTTTGGGGGAGTTTTGTTAATATTTTTCTGTGTTTCCTCTTGTTGATAAAAACACTTTGCCTCTCTGGAAAATGACAGGTGAAACGGTCTGGGTGACACTGCACAGGAAGGACAGGGATTTATTTATGCTATCAGTGGAATAGAGTGAAAACATGGGTCTTCCATGTACACCCCAGTGTGTTATTTGTGTTAGTTTAGAGAAAAAACATTTTAATTTTTTTCCTTCTCCTACAATGTTTTGCCTTTTAGTTATTACCAGTTCAATTCTGTTGGATTTTCCTGATTGTGGACAAGAGAAGAGGAGATTCGTGCCTCCTTGTCATAACTTAATAAGCTACTGGTATGCTTTAGAGAAACATTTGAACTTTGGGGTTTCAGGGGATTTTTGGAGATCTTTTAAGATATGAATATAAAGTGTTTATAACTTGATTTAATGACTTCCCCTTAGCTGAGCTGTAATAATTGATCACATGGTCAGTTATTGTGCACTTAAACAATGTGTATTTAGTGTGCTCTATGCCAACCTGAGAAGAACAGGCACCACTTCAAACCCACTTTCAAGGTGTCCTTGAAAGACTACCATAGGTGGTAGTAGACCAAGATGAAATTATTACAACAAAAAAACCCAACTGAAGGTACACTGACACTGTTGCTGATGTTCCTGGCCACCAATCCAACAGAAAAGGGTAGACGACTTGATTTTTTTTTCCTCTGCTCTTCTGTGCTTAATGAGTCTTTGGTCCTTAGAGCTCTGAGGACAATCTTCATCCCCATCCTCATTCTATTTTCTCCTTCCCATACACACTTCAGTTACTGTTCCTCTGTGCTGATGTATTACCATGTTTTAGAATAATCAGTGTTATACACTGAGTTAAGATGGAAATAAAGCAAATTACTTCAAAGTAAATTACGGGAGTTTTTAGACACTTGATTCCAGTTAGGTGAGCTCTTAGTGCTTTTTACTAATTTGGGATTTTTTGTCTGGTGTCTTGGAGTTGATTCTTCTAGTTAAAGCAGGGTTAGGAAGGTGTACAGCACTGTGGCATTGGGATTTATCAAACCTTGTAGTCCACGTGAACTACTGTAGTAGCTTTAAAGAGCCACTCGCACAGAAAACTTTCATCTGCTGAATTTATGGCAACTGCATTAGGTTTGTAACAGCTTTTATAAAAGATTGATCCAGGAATGTTGTCTGCAGCTTCTGTCCATCTTTACTCACATACCCTCAGCTGAAGCGCAGAGGGAAAAACATATTGAGTCGGATTTGAATAAATCGAGGAAGTCTGTTGCCCCCAAGGCAAAAGTGGTTTGAACTGGTGTAACTTTTACAAATAATTCTTCCCTCCCGATAACCTGCTCTGAAGCGACTGAATTTTATTAGATTCCACTGGACTTAATCTGTAACTGCTGTTTGACTTGGACAAGTAGGAGATTTCTTCATCGTTACCCAACCGGCGGGAGCTCCTGTGAGGCGTTTGCTGAAGTCTGAATTTCTGAATGGTGACTGTGCATGTCTGATATTCCCCATATTTACCATACAGAGCTGTAGCTGACCCTCAGGTGGAGCAGAAGGAAGGCTTTGCTGATTCTGTTTATTCTGCTGGGGCTCAGGAGGTAGGAAGATGCCTCAAAATCAAATGGCTTTAAATCCCCATTGCTAGTGTTAGTCCTCTGAACCTTTAGCAGTGACTCAAACCCGGTCTGTCCTTTCTTAGGTAAAAGAGGATGGCCTTTTACCTTAGGTAAAAGAGGATGGGGGCCTTCCCCATCACAGTTAATAACTGGGAGAAGCTGTTGGAGCAGCTCCTTCTTCCTTTCAGGCAGTCCAGGTTTGGGGAAGAGTGTCTGGAAAACTGTCTGGCAGACCTGGGGGTGGGTCGACAACCTGCTGAATACTGAATTTCACTGAATTTTTTAGAGTTGGAAGGGACCATAGAGATCATCTAGTCCAACTCCCCTGCCAAAGCAGGATTGCCCAGAGCTAGAGCATGTCACTCAGGACGGCATCCAGGTGGGTCTTGAAAACCTCCAAAGAAGGGCACTCCATGACCTGCCTGGGCAGCCTGTTCCAGGGCTCTGACACCCTCACTGTGAAGCAGTTTTTTCTCAGCACGAGCCAGCAGTGTGCCAAGGCCAACAGCATCCTGGCCTGTGTCAGGAACAGTATGGCCAGTAGGGCTGGGGTAATGGTAGTCCCCCTTGCTTAGCACTGGTGAGGCCCCACCTTGAGTCTTGGGTCCAGAGAAGGGCAATGGAGCTGGTGAGGGGTCTGGAGCACAAGTCTTGTGAGGAGAGGCTGAGGGAGCTGGGGGTGTTCAGCCTGGAGAAAAGGAGGTCGGTCTCTTCTCCCAAGGAACAGGCCATGGGACAAGAGGGAATGAACAGAAGTTGCACCAAGGAAGTTTAGAGTGGATATTAGGAACTATTTATTCACTGAAAGGGTTATGCAGCGTTGGAATGGGCTGCCCAGAGCAGTGGTGGAGTCGCCATCCCCGGAGGGATTTAAAAACCAGGCAGACATGGTGCTGAGGGACACGGGTTAGTGCTGGGTTTCATCAATGTTGGGTTGATGATTGGAGTCAATGATCTTAAATGTCCCATCCAAGCCAGGTAACTTCTATGATTCCACGATTCTGGGACAGGTCCCCAGCCTTGCTGCTCTGTGTAAGGCAGGTCTTGTGGCACTCACCCTGCCTGCTTGTCTGGTTCTTGTCCTCTGCAGTGCAGTGACTCCCTGTTTGTTGTTCCCGTTGCTGCCGGTGATGTTTCCACACACCCACTGGGTGCCTCGTTTCCTGTGGAAACGTTGAAACTGGGTGGTGTGGTGCAGCTGGCTTGGACAGTAGCACTGAAGGACACTGCTACTGGGTGGCTGTAATGCAATCTTAGGTGATCCAAGGAAAAAGTGAGGTTCCAGGCTGCAAAGGGGTAATAAGCAGCACTCATTAAATGATTTATTTTTCCCCCAGTTTCTACGTTGTGGCCTTCTTTTAAGGACACTGTGGATTATGCGTTGATTCACCTCACTCTCCAGCTGTAAAGAGCAACAAAGCTCAGTCATGGCTGCTTGAGGGGTTAAAGTTTGGTTTTTCCCAAATATTAAATAGAAAGGAGGTTGAGATGGGAAGAGAGATGATTGTAGGTAACTCGTGAAAGCTCCTCTTCTGGAGCTGGAGCTACTGGTTAAGTGTTCCAAAGTAAGACCATCCTCAGTTTCCCTTGCCTCAGTTTCCCTTGGACACTTCTTAGTCCTTCCAGAGAAGGTGGGTGACCTACAGTCTGCTCTTCATTTCCCTCCTCTTATTTTTTTGCCTTTCATTAGGATTTTACTCAAAGGTTTTAGTTTATTTAAATCTTTTCTTCTGCAACAAGACTGTGGTGTAACAGCCTGCACAGCTTACCAGTTGCCAGTTGGGGATAACTTTCTTTGCTCCCGTGTTCTTAAAGGCAAGAAGTTGTTTACTCTTTTTTGTCTTCATTGTAATCACTTGTATCTTTATTTTCAGTTTGAAACTTCCCGTGTGGTCTTAAACATTTTCATGTTCAAGGAGCAGAACCAGCAATTATGTCAACACGGATTTACTAGGGGTAATGGAACAGCTTTGCAGAACCAGCTGGAAAAAAGGAGGGAGATGAGAAGAAAGGAGATAGCTGGTTAGGAAACAAGGAACTGCTAAAAGGTAGCTCTTAAGCAAGGGTGGCGTGTGATCTGACATGTGAAATACATTTTTATCTTTGGAAAATAATTCTGGAAGTTTATTCTGGAATTTCTGAGAACTTATTCTGGAGCACAAGTCTTGTGAGCAGATGCTGAGGGAGCTGGGGGTGTTCAGCCTGGAGAAGAGGAGTCTGAGGGGAGACCTCCTCACTCCACAACTCCCTGAAAGGAGCGGGTAGCTGGGGGTGTCAGTCTCTTCTCCCAAGGAACAGGCCATGGGACAAGAGGAAATGGCCTCAAGTTTAGGTTGATGGTTGGACTGGATGATCTGAAAGGTCCCTTCCAACCCAGACAATTCTGTGATTCTATGAAAAGATAGTATATATCTTGCAGATCTGGCAGGAACATCTCTCTCAAATGCTCCTGCCTGTTAAAAAATGTGAATATTTCTACTGTAAATCTCACTGTAGGTAACTTCTATAGGAGACACTATTACTATTTCTACTATTTTTTTTCTGTGCTGTTGTTTTTTTTTCCTTTTTAATTAGAAGGGGAGCTTCCACTGACTAGGAATAGAACCACTGTTTGCCTTTAGTAAAAGTAAACACGAGCTGATGCTTAAATAATTGTCTCTATAGGAATTCAGGTTTAGTCTTAATTGTTTCCCTGGCTCATCATTAACCTTGTCTGACCTGTTCCTCAGCATGTGACCCATCTGAGAGTTGCTTTCATCAGCTACTAGTTATGTGTGATGGAATCTGGATCAGGAATGTCACAAAGACCAGTGAAACAAATCTTTTCGCTAATACTGTATTGCTTCTTTCTCATACAAGCCTCGTTTTCAAGTGGAAAAAATGAGTTTCTTTCCTCTTGTTTGGAGAAAATGTGTTGGGTAGTATTGTGTGCCCCACTTCCTGCGCTGTCCCGTTCCCAGGGGGGACTTGCCTTCTGTGGTGGCTCGTTGCCAGCCCTCAGCTGGTAGCAGGGTAGCAGTCTGAGCCCCAAAAGAGCCCTTCATCTTCATTATATGCAAACATCTACCCCCATCTTCAGTGTAGAAGTGGCTGTAGGAGTTTGGTGGAGGTTGTTGGTGACTTTGAAGAACACGTGCGTGCACACAGTGTGTGTCCCTCTGCACCTCCTGAACAAAGTCCAGCAACAGCTGTACCTACCCGAAGAACCTGAGCAAAAGAGTCAGACTTTTTGTGCTGAAACGCATCAAAATCACACACAAGATGCAGTCAGTCTCTGTTGCAGGATTGGTAAAGCCCAGAAGGATGGGAGGGACCTCTGGTTGTCATATTACTCCTGGCTTTCAGACCACCTTGGGAAGTTGGAAGAATGGGGAAGTGGGGAAGGGAAACCCATAAAGGGTGAGGTAACCTAGGAACCCGTCAAAACTCTGTTCTGATCTTTGGTCTCTGATTGTTACTGGTGTGTTTACGGGGCTGAACTGGGACGTCATGAGTTGAGCCTAAGCCTTTGGCTCTTCTGTACAAGGGGCAAAAAGCTGGTTAAACAAGAGAGGCTGTACACTTATAAGTACCACCACCAGCAGAGAAGCTGAGAACGTTGGGACTCTGTTTAATGGAAAATAATAGCAGCAGTTTTGCACTCCCCCTCCAGTGCCAAATCTGTTTCCCAAATGGGCAATGGAAGGAGCCAGCAGAGGAGAAGACAAGACTGCTCTGCTTTTCCCTTGAAGAAAATGGGTATTGACTTTATCTAAGGAGTTTTGAAGCCAGTTCTTGCTTTGATTCAAATTCTGTAAAATCTCAGTGTGTACGTGTGAGGGAACAAGACACTTTAACTCTGTGATGCAGGTGGTAATGTCAGAGAATCATAGAATGGTTGGAAAGGGACCTTATAGACCAGTTCCAGCCCCCTGCCCTGGGCAGGGACACCTCCCACCAGACCAGGTTGCTCCAAGCCCCATCCAGCCTGGCCTTGAACCCCTCCAGGGATGGGGCAGCCACAGCTTCTCTGGGCAACCTCTTCCAGGTTCTCACCACCCTCACAGCAAAGAATTTCTTCCTAAAATCTAACCTAAATCTCCCCACTGTCAGTTTAAAACCATTCCCCCTTGTCCTATGGCTCCCCTCCCTGATCAAGAGTCACTCCCCAGCTTTCCTGGAGACCCTTTAGGGACTGGAAGGGGCTATGGTTACCCCAGAACTTTCTCTTCTCCAGACTGAACCCCAAATGCTATATTGCAGGAAGCCCAGAAAAATTGGTGTCTGTTCAGTCCTTGTTGTTTTGGGGTTTTTTTGTTTCCCTTTGTTTTATTTTTTCTTGAGATTTAAAAGCCTGTTGTCACTTTGCTATTTTATATTGGTAAAATGTGTTTGAATTTTATGCTGAGTTCTTGAATTGGAAGACCTGAACTGGGATGAATTTCCCTCTGCCTGGAATTTATAGCTGACCAGCTACAGCGTGCTGGTTTTTAATTTCCCCTCAATTATCTACTCCTGTTCAGTTTTAGAAGTAGGATCAATATCCAATTATCTTGGAATGTAAATATAGGCTTTGTTTCAGAGAATTTCTCGAGTGAGAGCCTTTATTTAATAAACACAAACAGGTATTTTCTTTATTTGCAGTCAAATAATGCATCTCTAGGTGGCAGTAGGACACACTGGGACTTTTTCTGTCTGCAAAACAGGAAGGAATTAGCTATAGCAGTTGTCAACATGGGGACAGAAGTGGTGTAGAAGATCCAATATCATCTAATTCCCTGAAGACTTGGTATCAAAGATAAGAATTAATATTATCACTGAAAATGTTTGAAGGAATTCCATTTTTATTTAACTGCTTAACAGAAGTCACAGGTAACTTTCTTCTTGTAACTGAAGTTCTGTCTGCTAGGGATTTTTTAAAAATGGTTTTCCTCATGACTTAGAGGTGCCTTTTACTGCAATTTTAACTGTATTTAGGGGGAGAAAAAATGTGCAAGTAGAATGAGGATCCTGTGTAGTATCATGCTGTGGTGTTTTGTCGTGACTGTGGTACCCTGGTCTGCCTGGGGAGGGCACAGAAACACAGGGGAAGTTATTTTCTGTGTGTGTTCTTTGGTTTTAGAAGATGTAAAGGTGTTATGCTGAGATAAAGCACGCTGAGGATATTAATTTTACAGTGTGCACACTTGAAGTGTCTGTCCTTTTTTCTCCTTTCTTTCTCATGTGACAGTAAAATACATTAAGCTGAAAATAAGACTCAGATGGTGTGTCACTTCTCGCAGTTCAAAAAGAATATATTTCTTTTTATGAAATACAAACCACCAGTGATTTTTAATTGTATCCCATGCTTAAAAATGTAAGGGGATTAAAACTGCAATTTAAACCTGAACAACCTGACTTTTTTTCCCTTAATGTACTGTAATCCATGAGTGCTTGGATGCTGTCTCTTCGTTAATGCACTGGATCTGAAATATTTGTGTGTGATAATGTCGTGGCAGTCTCTCCTATAGCTTTCCAAAATAATGTGAGTAAAATATGACTAAACCAGAATAAGAACTGTGCTCCTTGCTTTAAAAATTAATATTAAAAGGCCTGATTTATACTTCTTATAGTGAAATTATTAACTTGATCTTTAAGTGGCCTGCTTCTCCCTAGAAACTTTATGAGAAACCCTTTATGAGAAACTCTGCTTTGTCTTTGACGTGGCAAAACCCATTCACTAGATGTTCTGGGACTTCTTCAGCAGAGCCTTTGTAGCAGGTTGAAAAAGTCTCAAGTATCAGTTTCTCTCATCTTCTATAGCTTGAGAATTGCCAAGCAAAAATGCGTAAAATTAAGTGCCCCATTAAAATTTCTCTTCCTCTTCCCAAACAGCTGCCGAAATCCAAAGGATACTCCATCAGCTTGGAACGCCGCAGGACACGCCAGAGCTGAGGCAGCAGCTGTGAGTATTTCAGTGGAAATATTTGATTTCATTGCACTCTAAACAATCCGAGGTGGGTTTTCGTTAGGCTGAATGCTTGATCTCGGTGAGAAAGGCAAGGGTAGAGAAATACTTGAAATTCAAATATCGAGATGCGCGTTTCTAAAACGAATTTGGTGGATAATCTGTAAAACAGCCAGCTGGGTTGCCCGTGTACGTTGCCTGCAGTATTGGTACATCTACAGAACAACCAACACATCTGAAAAAAGGGAAAGTGGCAGGACCAGAAAGCAATATTGCCATTTAAAATGCAAACACTGCATCCTGCCACCTCAGTAGACTCCTCAGATCTGTCGAGGCGATGAATATATTGGGGTTTTCGTGAGATGTGATCCTGGGGGAGAGAGGGGAAATGTCTATTTAGTGATGAGAGTTATGGTGAGGGATGATGCTATAGAATAGACGTGTACCAGAAATATTGAAATAGCAGGAGTGGAAACAAGACTCCAGAGCAGAGGCTGTGCTGTAGTTTGGTCACCTGAAGGTGACATTTATGTGCCACTGGCAGCAACAATCAGCTGCTCTCTGCATAGCCTATTGAACTGCTATGATTTTTTTTTCCATTAAACTCCTTTACCACCTCAATCTCAGCATATTAAATGCACATAAGTGACGTGTCATGCTAACCCTGTGGGTGGGCAAGTTTCTGGTCTTCAGCACAGTCATACACAGGAAAAACATAGGCATAAATTCACAACTAAACAGGATAGAAACTGCTGTGAAGGACACACACGTTCATGGAGATAATATATATGATAAGCTTCCTTGAGTTCCCATCTGCCTCTTTCTCTCCTGTCTGACCATTTGGTCTTCCCTTTCGTGTTGGTGTTTATCTGAGGAGTTGTTTGATTGTTTTAAATATTGATGTTGATTTTTTGCTAATAGCTTTTCAGCTAAAACCTTTTTATATACACTAGGGAGGAGGATGCAAAAGCAGCTAAAACATTTTTGAGTTGTTCCAGGAAAAGAAAAGAAAAAGATTGGTAAAGAAGTATGTGATAATATCAGCAGCAAAGAGATAGAATACCAAAAATAGCAATGCTGTTGAAAACACTTTTATTTTCTATGCCATTTTTTTTTAAGCACTATAGAAGCTATTAGTAAATAATGAAGTTTTCAGCTAAGTTCACAGCTATTGTATCACTGGCAGATATAGATCTCTTTAAATAAGCTTCCCAGTTAACTACCAGGAATTGACCTTTCACAGACTTTGGTATCAAATTATATCCAAGCCACAGTATGTTCTTCCACACAGAAAAAACGTGGTCCTTTCTACAGTTATTCCGAACTCAGACATGACCAGGTGTTTCCAAGTACCAATAGCCTCAAAAAGACTATGAAAAGCATCCTTAGATGCTCATAATAGTAAGAAACCTATTGCTACACATTGGGAAAATAGAAGAAACCTTAAAAAAAAAAAGAATATTGATGCTGTGTCATCAGTAATGATTCAATAATGGAAGAACATACCTTGTCAGCATCTGTCCCACCTGGAATCTACAATGTCATGCCTTTACAGTGAAGAATGGAATAAAAATGCTTTTGTGCATTTTAGAGAAGTGTTTAATACTGCTGCTTTTCAGAGAATCGTTGAAATTCAAACACAGTAACACAATGGTCTCTAATGGAACTTGGCATTTTGTTTCCTAGGCAGCAGAAGCAGCAATACACCAACCAGCTCGCCAAAGAAACCGACAAATACATTAAAGAGTTTGGGTCTCTGCCTGCAACAACTGAACAGGTATAAAACCAAAGAGCATGGCTCGTTTGACTGCCATGTTGGCTCACATAGATGATTTGAGTGGCTTCGGTTCTGCCTATTCTTGTGTTCCTCACCAGGCTTATGGAATGCTCTTGAGTTACTCAACACATTGGCAAGACAGGAACGCTCACAACACGAGAATCTTCTGTTGCAGTCTAGACATGTTCCAAAGTTGTTTTTAACATATCAGGAATGAGGTAGTTTGACTGAAAGGGTATTAATCAAGTACCATTGTTTTCAGGGAGCTGGGTGCTTTGGAATCATAGAATGGAAGGGACCTTAAAGATCATTCAGTTCCACCCCCTGCCCTGGGCAGAGACACCTCCCACCACATCAGGTTGCTCCAAGCCCCATCCAGCCTGGCCTTGAACCCCTCCAGGGATGGGGCAGCCACAGCTTCTCTGGGCAACCTTGGCCAGTGTCTCACCTCCCTCACAGCAAAGAATTTCTTCCTAAATAAACTATTCAAC
>BJBW01014034.1:33560-83561 GCA_004320125.1 Scolopax mira | reverse complement strand
CTGTGGTACCTCAGCCAGGCTCAGGCATTCGGTACAGCCAGGGCCCTGCACGGCCGCGTTTTTGCATGGGAGCTGGGTCTGAGTTCCCACATTTTTCTTCACAGGGGCTTTGGGGTGTTTGCTCGCCATTCCCTCTCTTGAGCCTGAACGGACCATTCACTCTCAAACTCTCCCTCTTGGTGGTGCGCACAAGCCCCGCTCTGCCCCCTCACTCTGACACCCGAGGGCTCCCTCCGACACCCGAGGGCCTCTTCTCTCACACTGTGCACCGAAATACCTGCGCTTCCCCTCATGCGCGCCCGGCAAGCACTCTGGGCCTGTTCGGGTCTCCCCGCTCTCCCTTTGGCTTCCCGTCTCCAGGAAACCCCCTCTCCGTCTCGGTCTAGATCGAGTTTAAATCAGCAGCAAAGTTCTGGAATGCACTTAGAGGTGCAATTAAATCTATCCTCACAATTAATATTTCCAAGAACTGGGAAAGACATGCAGAACTAAATAAGAGAGAAGAGCGCAATTGTTATTTTTTGTTGTGTATAAGGCTTTCAGAAGAGCAAAGACTGATGAATTTCAACCATGGTGTTTATTTGCAACCATCCCTGGCAGAATAAGGAAGGTTTTTTCCCTGTGAAGCCATTTGGTTCAAGTCCAAATGACAGCATTTCCCAGAAAAAAGCACAAAACCATTTACTTTCACGAGGCCACACGGGCCATACTTATTTCTACAGCATCTTCTTGACAACTGAGCAGTATCTCAACAAACTCTTTTAGTGAGGACTGTGATCAAAATTAAAGTAAGCAAACTTGTTACTTTCACACAGCCATAGTTTGAAAAGAAATGCAGGTTTCTTGGTTATTTTGTTTTATTCTCTCCTGCTGTGAAATGCCTCATGAAACCCCTTAAAACCTTAAAAATGCTTCTGGGAAGTCTGGTGTCTCTGCATTTATGGGAAGAGTTAATGAAACATTTCCTGTCAATCAAGATCCCCAGGACAGTGATTAGCGCCAAGATTAAAGAGAATATTTATACCCTCTTTAAGAATATAAATATGTATAAATAGTCACGTCTTTAGCTAGGGCACATCAAAGAAAACCATGGAGAGAAAAGATGGAGGTAACTTCTCTGTGCTCTCTGTCATGCTGCTATATTGATGGCTGAATTACAGGTAGCCATATTGTAGTCAATAAATGTCCCAATTCTAGTGGCTTTGTTTTGGTTCCCCTGGTCAGCCCTCAGAGTCACCAGGGGCCTCACTGAGATAGGTGATGTACAACACATAGGAAAATGCATTGCCTTACCTTGGTTGTATTTAAATACAAAGGCTCAGGATTTCAGGGTCTGGAGGTGCAAATTCTCCTTTCACTGATGCTGGAGGAAATGAACAGGAGAACCGAGAAGACGAGAAGAGTGCAGCTCTCCCACGTGGCTGTCATCTTCTGTATCCCTCAACTACAGTAGTTCTCAAATTCAGTTCCCTTCTTGTTAGAAAAAAATTGCTTCTACCTTCTGCTGGAGTTAACCATAACATACCGTACCATAATAAAGACCATACTATTTTATTAACTTATTTCATACTGAATATTTATTCCTAGAAAGATAAAATGAATGACTGCTGCAGGGCGAAAATGAGGATCAAGGCTGTTTATAGAGATGTTAATAAGAGATAATTAAGAGATAATTTGTCAAGTGTACATTCAGGATCAGTATTAGCAATACAACAGATAACATCCAGTACTAGACAATTGCAGAATGTTTAAAGATCTAAACTAAGCACCCTTTGACTAATACATAGTCAAAGGACTACTTTTGGCAATGCCAAACCATGGTCTGCCTGCAGCTGTATTAACCTCATTTCTCTCTCCACTGCTACACATTTTCATACTGTTTTGCTATATTACGCAGGCTTTGTGTGAGGATTCACTGATGCAACGTGCATATTTGCAATAATACAGCAAAACCAGTCAGTTTGCTCAAAGCCTAAACCCCTTCCTCAATTCTAGTTTTGTACAGAAATTTCCTAGTTAAGATATATATATATATATATATATATTTCCAACTCACTTGGAATACTCAGTTAGTATTAATATATCAAAATGACAAATATTATGTGCCTCCCATTTGTGAATTCTGCAGATGAATTGATAGTTGCTGCAGAAGAGTAAAGTAAAGTACACAGTGTCAGCTGTTATACACTGCGGAGACCTGTGAGTGCTCCGGCAAGAGAAAGGATTATGGATGTGGAAAAAAGAAACATTGGGTTTTTTCGGTCCTGACTTTCTCTTTGAACTTAAAATGAACATGATGTCAGAAAATGGTTTATTCTTATGGATGTGAGAAATCAGAAGCTAAGAAGAGTACAAGATTTACAGATAAATTGTCTGATCCTTCTTGTTTCTTCTCATGCTCCACATTTGCATACCCCTCTCTAACAAGAACAGAACAGAAGAAAACCCCCAAACCCTTGCATAATAGGGGATTCCAGTCCCCAGCAGAAAATAAGGTCACAGAAGCAGCAGAAAATAAGGTCACAGAAGCAGCAGAAAATTCCACAGGTTCTCCAGAAGAATTTCCAGTGCACAAATCCCATAAAATTATGTATGCTGAACACCAGAGTAATTGGAACTGCAGAGGAAAAAGTGATGGAAACCGGGTATCTCTGGTATTTCTTATATGGTCAAGGAATAACTGCATTTGGTAATAACAAAGATGATGAACATCGACGGACTCAAAGATACTGGCAAAGTTAGTGCCCAGGTTCATATCAAAATGCAAGGCATAAGAGGAAAAGACTCAAAGATTCTCATTCTGTGAAGCAAAACAATGAAAATACAGATGAAAATACAGACAATGATGCAGTATCCTTGAACTTAGCTAAGGGACATTAGGAACTAAACTAAACTAGTTTCTGTGGGAAATGTTAGAGAACATTTTTCCATCTGCAGCTACAAATTTACACATTTGTGTGTGTGAAAGAGCAGCTTTGCAGAGAATGCTTCATTTCTTATATACAGATACACTTTCATCTTTGATGACAGCAGCGTTTTTAATACAGAGCTTTGCTAGACAAATCTCTGAAAGATGCGTCGAACAGAGTGTCCCTGGACTATTCAGTTTTTCCCACAATGGTTTTTATTGTTGTTGGTTTTTGTACCATTATCCCTGGAGAAATGTTCTGGAAAGGAGAACTTAATGAGTATAAAACAGATAGCTGCTATAGACAGGGACTACTTTATAAGCTCCATAACTCTTAAGCAATTTATGGTCTTTCCTAGTGGTCAAAAGATAAGAACAAACAGAGGTAGAAAATGGGACTAGGGAATTTTACCTTGAATCTTTCTGACTTTATAAAGGGAAAAGTGCAAGTTTTTAAAAAAGCCTTTTCTTTGTTCATTTTCTTCTGTCATTGATAAAAAATTAGGTTTTGTCAGCAAAAGAATGGCACCATGTAGGAATGCAGCAGAGAACCCAAAGAAATACAAAGGATGAAAAGAAAGATAAAAGTATTAGAGAAAAGTTGTAAGTGGAGACATGAAGGAAGTGGAGTGGAGACACAGCTGAATTTATATAGTCTATTACAGTGAAGATTCATGAAGGATGTGATCGTGGTTTATACATAACATCAGAGTAACAATAAATACCAGGAAGGGAATTCTCAGAGGATGATATGATAATAAGCAATGGCCTGAAACTATGATCAGAAAACTTCAGGACAGATATTAAGGGGTATTTTGTAAAGAGTACAATAATCTAATCAAGGGGAGTGGCTGAAACAGCATCCTTATGAAGAATTTCACCTGGGTAAGGTAGGATCTTGTCCTTAACAATCTTCTCATAGATTTGAAATACCAGACTGATATTAAATAGATTGATATTGAATTAAGTCCAAGAGTCCAGCCTTTCCTCTTTTCTTGAGAGCTGTAATGAATGTCTGCCTTTTTAGAAGGGGCTTCAGGCCACTGAGGCATATTGTAAATTCTCTGATTTTTCTAATCAGAAATAACAAAAATCCAAATGTTGTAGATCAGGTTCCTGATACAGGGCAATTCATCAAGCAGGTCATGTATTATCTTTTATTATTTGCAATTCTCTTTGCCCCTAAGTGGGACATTTTTCAAGACTTGCAGACGGCATGCCAGTTCCCAGCTCCCGGAACCCATTGGTGTCTCAGGAACAGTCATAAAGCACATGAAAGCAGTGAACCAATTCCCTTAGTGTGTCTCAAAATTCATGAAAATAATTCATATCACACAATGCAATAGTTCTTCAAAGGCTGAATCCTGCACTAAGAAAACAAATACGAGCACCATCTTGTTATTGCTGCCAAAAGAGGACCTGAAAATACCTGAGTCAGGAGAGTGGGAGATACAAAGATGCTGAGGCAAAGATTAAGATAGTGATTAGCATCAGGTAAAAGAAAGCACTTTCTGGAGGATATCATGGTGTTAGAGCATTCAAAGCATCTTGCCACTGAAGTTTACAAGAGGTAGTAATTATAATTTCTCAGGTGGGATAAAAGGAAATCTTTGAGAGAACATTTTAAATCCCGAAAACCATATTCACTTCCTAGGTGCCTTGTACCAGGCTCTGGTGAACGCGCTGGACTTTTAAAGCCCCAAGATCTTACACTTGAACTAAAGAGCAAGGTTTCTCCACTGAAGTTTTTATCGAACTAATTCATCTTCTATGTGTATCCACTTCCAGAGGGAAAATAAAAAATATATACTTTTTCTCTATTATAAATGACAGTGCTCAGAACTGATTTTGTTGATATTTCATCTTCTCTCATAGATTGTAGACTTTTTTTGTGTTTTGTTTTAAATTTTGGTATATGCCAGTTAGAAGAAAGTTGTTTTTTCTTATGCAGAATGAATCATTGTGGACTGAAAAGCAAGGAAGAAGGTTCCCATACTGTGGAAGATGGATCTTTGGAATTGCATTGACAAAAATCTCTGTTCACAAATCTGACCTAGGAGTCTCCAAACGGATATGAAAATGGCTTGTCTAAAGTGGTGGAAAATTATTATAGAGTGCCAGTTTAGCAGGAAAGTTTAGGAACACACCATGAAGAGGCTGTTTTTTTAAAAAAAAATTAGATTGGAAACAGGCACATCTAATATTGATACTGTCTGTTTGCAATTTGTAGTGATTTAAAGGGTCAGGAATGATCCAGGGCAGCGGCAAAAGGAGCATTCCCTAGTAACCTGGATGCTGAGCCTTTCAAAAAATGTGAAATAAAGACTTCATGACAAAGCAGCGTGAATATTGTGCTTAGTATTACAGAGGCATCTATGGCTGTCCAGATTGCCTTTAGAAGAAAGCATATGGTGGGATTTCATTACCAATACATTAGCTAGGATGCTTGATGTGTTGCAAATGCTAAAATTGTAGAAAGTTACATAATTTTCTGAAGATCAGCAATTTTCACTGAGGATTGACAAAATTTTGAACGTGACAGGAGAGAGAAGCCAAGTAGCAAGGGTAGAAATTCATGTGTCTGGTGGCATATGGTGTCTGCCCATGGGGAATTTGCTGAATGATCCATCAATTACCCATACCTGTCAAGCATCAGTGAGGAAACTTGTTCCATGAAGGTGAATAGCTAAAGGGTTCTTAACGGCTGTAAAAATCACATCTGTTATTATTTCCTATGGTAGTTTTTATTGAAGAGGAAATAATTTGCTAAATCATAACAAAATATTGACTGTAGTCTGATCTGTAACATCTTTGTTATAAGTAAGTGATGAAAGTCTCCTTTATCTATTTTCTGTTCTTTGGATATTGTTATAATTTTGTGTCAAACTTGGTAATTTTATTTTATTATTTTTTTCCAAAATGTTTCTAAAGCTTACAAAAACTATTACAAATATGATCCTGTGTCAAACCTCCTGTAGTTTACTCTGGTAGTTGCATGGGTAGCTTTCCACTATGATGTATCCTCTTCCAAAAAGCTATTCTGGATTTTGTTGCTTTTGGTTTACATACTTCTGCTGGGATGACTAATTTCACAATTCAACTTGTGTTTCCATTTTTACACTGGTGATACTCATCTTAATTTTTTCTGCACTCTAATCAAAGAGCAACTTCATATAATCATGAAGACTAGCCTGCAAAAGAGTTTCTTGCAGCTAAATTTAACTAAGCTGCAAACTTCTGCAGGAGATCAGGAGAGAGAGTGGGCTTGGGAAATTGATTCAGATGGAGAATGGTGCTAGTTTTTTAAGTATAACAAGCAATTTTGACCTTCTGGTTCAGCCATGCTTTGATAGATATTTTACTTCTTATCTTTTTCCCCTTCCTTCAGATAGAGAAGGGGATTTGTAACCTCAAGTTCTGTAAAACATTTCACTGATCTAAAGGTGCTGCACACCAGTAAAATATGATGTGATGCTCCTTCACAGCCTGGGCTAGACTTGAAGGTCTTACCAATAACATCGAAGCTAATAAGTTAATCAGAGACTGTGATTAGCTGAAGTAATGGCTCAGGAGGTGTTCACACTGTTGAATCATTACCACGGACTGGGCCACAGTGTGGTCTGTACCAGTGAGCTCTCTCTTGAGCACTGCCTGGGTATGGTCCTATCATGTCTCCACCAGTGACCCATGTTTCTTAAAAGTTTGTTTGACGAACACCCTCTTTTTCTCCTGGTGGTGATAGGGAGTTTATCCACATGGATGACAGCAGTGCTGTGCTGCTTGACCTTAGGGTCAAAGAATGAACTTTGGCCTGTTTTATTTATTACCACCTATATAGAAAATAAGATCTGGTTTGTGCATGGCTAGATTAGAAAGGAAGGAAGTCCTCAAGTAGGTTACACCACTTCTTCTGAATCATGGTTCCATAAAAGCAGGATTTCACTGACTGCTGCTTCCTGCTAGATGAATTCATAAAGACCATTGAAACTTCCAGTCTGCTCTGAACCTTTAAAGATGTAAAAATAAGATATTAGGAGTCACTTGTGGATGAACACAGAACTGTGCAAGAAACCTGACATTTCTTGTAATTTACATAAAGCCTCCTGACAGCTCTGAAGTGAAGATACCTACACCATCATTGTACTGCTTACAGCACAGAAGTTGTCCGATAACAGCACCGCATGCTTGGTTCATTTCTTCAGCTTGCAAAAAAGGTATACAAATTTTCCAAAACTCAGCTACCCGATTCCCACATCTCATGTAACTCTGTTGATATGGTCTGTTCTACTGAGAAAATATGACAGCACATCTGGGAGAAATAGGTAAGAGCAGGAAGATGTAGAATCAACAGCAGAAATGAACTGATCAGATGTACAAGGAGGAACTAGCATTCAAATAAAATGTCCTCAAAAGATGCTGGGGGAAAGCAGTGAAGGACAGATGCACTCTGTAAACTCACCTTGTTTCAGAGAAGACTAAGTAACAGAGAGAGATTATGGAAGTGTCTGTGAAACACATAAAATGTGTTCCAGCTTCAGTGAGAAAGTGAATGTACTGCCTGGGAAAAGACAAGAAAGATTAACCTAAATTATAGTAAGGGATGTTTATACTAACCTTTAGGAGTAATATTAAAAGTAGGATAGTTAAACTCACCAAAAGGTTTTAGGATGAATCAACAAATCTCTTCCATCTGTCACAAATGATGTCAGCATTATGAGACTGCCAGCTACATGGCAGGGGACTAGATAGATGACTTCTTCAGGTTGCTTCTAGTCCATTTGTTCAGTGATGGAGTTGGCAGTGGCAAATTTGGTTCAGCACTCATACTGGAGTTGTTGTACTGATAGCAATAGTGCTTTACGAAGCTAGAATGAAGAACAGTTCGGCTTATACAAAAAAAACAGTGCCATTATTGTGAGGTCAAAAGAGGAATTCAAGTATAGAAAGTAGAATGGTTTGGAAAGGCAGAAGGATGTTAAACACAACTTCTTAAGCTTTTACTTATAACCATGTCCAATACTAAGATATAGCATTGCCTTCCTTTGATCATGTGCTTTAAGACCTTCTGCTTACAGACATCAAAGAAACATGATTGTCACCAACATATTAATCAATAACAGGGAGTAGAGAAGTGTCAGAGAGCATCTGGTAATGTGGTTAAAACAAGCTTTGGATCAAGCTGCTCGAGGAATGTAAAGGCCAACAAGTAGAACAGATCCTAGCTGCAAAAAAAGCAGCTTAGAGACATTGCTTGTTTAACAGCCTTAAAGCAGAAGCTTCTTAGAAAAACAGCCCTTCATTTGCATCTGATTCTCACTGAAGTCAGTGGAGAATGACATGGATGATTATTGGAAACCTACAAGATGCTTACAAAAAGGGTAGAATTAATCGTGGATCCATCTCAAACAGATTTAGAAGGAAGATCTTATTGAAGGAGGCTGTGGCTTAACATGCAAGAGGCAACGGCCCAGGAATGTAGAGAGAAGATACACCGTTTTCAGCAATGGTTTACAAGAAGTCTTAATACCTGAAATCTGGATGGTTCTGGACACATGAGTGTGGGACTGGACAAAATGAGAGTGGTCGGTATATTATATGTCCCTCTCTGAATTTTTCTCCTTGATGAGTCTATGCAGAAGTACAAATGTTAAGCAGTCCTTGTGGAGAAGCTGATTCTTTTGATTGGCATGGTTACCTAGGCAATGGGCTGATTCAGTCAAAAATTAGAGACTACTGACAGCAGTTTGATAATGTCATGTTTTAGAATGAAAGCAAATACCATAAGAGAAGATATTGAGATGTTAAATACGCTATAACTAAACAATGAATTATTACCAAGCTTGCAAACAGAAAGAGATCATCTTCCAACCCGTTCATTGCCATAATGCCATAAATCTATCAGGATGCTGAATTGACACATCTAGTGAACTATTTTCTTCTCCTTTGAGTCTTCAATTAGCCACTTCCAATCACTTCCATGGAAAGAACCTCTATTCATACTGTCTGAGCAAGTCAGGGGAAACACAGCGAGCACAGACCTGCAACATGGGAAAGGAGGGCAAGGGCAGGCTCTTCCATGGACAAAAAAAAAAAAGATGTGTCCATAGAGTTAGCTCTGAAGATAGATGGGCCCTGGGCCAGACAGGCTGAACATTTGAAGTCCATCTGTTGAATCATCCTAAGTGTTCTAGCCTTATTCTACAGCAATGATAAATCTTAATGATCAAAAATCACTATCTGACTAGATAAATATTTCCAGTGAGAGTCATGCAAAGCACCTTTAGCAAGCCCTAAAGATTTGGGTTCAGGGCATGTGCACTTCAAGACTTGAGTCCAGAGGGTTGATGGGATCTATTGCCATATCTTGGCAGAGCCCGTAGGGCTTGCTGGGCTCTGTGATCCATGCTGGGGCCTTTTCAGGTTGGAAGTGAAGGCACAAATGGGGTGAAAAGCCAATGTGCCTTTCTTGGATCTACGTTGCATGCTGCTCATGTCCAGGCAGACAGGGTGGATAACTGCAGCTGGATGGGATCCATCTCACATGAAGCAGTGGCACAGTGCCTTGCGTATGGGGAAGGAGAGGAGTGGAGGAATAGTTAATCCCCAGTTAACTTCATCAGAAAGCTTCCAGTACGCTTCTTTTTGCCTGAACCATGCAAAGCTGCCAGAGAGAAGCATCCAGCATACGGGACATCTCTTGTTGGGGTCAAGTAGTGATGTCCAGCACTTCAGCAACATTAACACGTTCCTGATATGGGATTCAGAAATTTGCTACTCTCAGGATTCCTGCTTAGATGCTACACAGGAGCTCCATCCAATAAATATTGTGAATAGCATCTTCCAGCAGTTTGCCAGTGTCAGAGATGGAAATGCCCTGATGTTCTGCCCTTCCTGGGTGGCACTGGCAGGACCAGTCATGGCCCTACTACCCAAAGCTCCCAACCCCTGCCAAGGGGATGCCAGCATGACAACATACTCTTCCTGAGAGGTCTTTTGACAAAGAAAGTGGTGGTACTCAGTACAGCTGTGTAGCATCCTGGCATGACTCACTCTTAGTTAAAACATTATGATTCATGGAAGAGTTTTAGCTCCATGATTCATTCAGGTCCACTTTTCACTACTGCCCAAAACTTGTAATCAGTAGGTGACTTGCCTGAGCCAAGAAAAACTAAAAATGAGACAAAGCTAACAGTTCTTCCAAGAGAAAATTAAGGCCCTTCTTTTTCAGAGGGTCATAGCCATCACTAGGGCAAGATTGGAAACACCAAAGCTTGGTATATTTGCAAAGCAAATGCATTCCAGCCTGAGCAATACAGCAGATGCACATTCACGAATAAATGGGTTTATTACTGTGTACAATAAACTGGCATGAGTTGACAATTCTCCCTGTTTTCCTGCAAATGATGTTCCTTCTGTCCAAGATATTTTGCCCTGGAGTTTCCACAGCTTTTTTTCTTATAAATGTGTAGGATAAAAGTTGTTTATTATGTCTGTAATTTTAAACACAGCAGATCTAGGAGCAGCCAAGGGAATAGGTTTCTGGTCTTTCAGTCTCTTCTTTTCCTGAAGGTTTTCACATTGTCAGTAGTGCTCAATGTGCTTGCGTGCTTCTACTGAGAGGGCAGAAAACTTCAGCATGAAAGAGGAAACAGGATGAGGCAGAGGGAGGCAGAAATATTTTGAAATGGGGAAAACAAAGAAAACAATATTCATCTGCAGGGACATTAGCTATAGATTGTATTGTGAACTATAGTAATTCCTTGGGAAAAGGATAGTTAGCCATATTTTCTTCATCATAGATATGCCATTTATCATGAGAACTGCTGACAATTTTACAAATCTGGTTTCTATACTTAGTGTAAAAGAAATGCCTAAACCCTGATCCCACAGGAACAAGTATTTTGTGTACTTCAAATAGTGTACGTTTCAGCTGGACGGGGACCAGAGACTCCAGCCAGAGATCTGGGTATCAACACACACGATTACCCCACTCATCGATTCTTGGAGGTGCAAGCATCATCACTGCCTTTTGATGTAAAACTCTAACTTCTAGCAAAAGATTAGGGCCAAATCTATCCTTGGTTTGGATGTTCTTGACCACAAGGATTACACCAAAAGTAAATTCAACCTTCTAGTTTGGTAATTAAGAAAGCATAACCATGCAGGATTTGAGGGATCACAAAGGCAGTGGATTTGTGTCCAGTCAACAGCTTGTAACGAACCTCTTCCTGTGCGTGATGAAATCACCTCACTAACACTTCCCTAATGCTCTGCAGCCACAGCCTTACCGTGCAGGAATCCCTCAGCTCCAGCTCTCCGGGTTCCTGTGGAGATTTACAGAGGTTCACTTGTGGTTCAGCACAACATGGATTAGTTCCAAGCCAGAGGCCCTGGCTCCTAGCACTGAGGAAGCTGTCTCTGTTTCAGCTCCCATTACAGGTACATTCACTGCAGCCTCAAAGGTGACCTCCTGCCTGTGCGTGTGCCTGGAGTGAACCCTAAATCAAATCCAGATTTGATTGCTTCAGTGGGTTAGAGCTCTAGGAAAAGAAACGAGGTGCCTGAAGCCATTGAATGTAGCTTGCACTCCCAATTTTCATTTGGGGCAAGAGTGGTCACAGTCAATCAGCTAAAGAGGAATTAAAAGTCAGTTTGATGTCCTTTTCCAGAAGAAGTAATGAGGATAAACTTCCTTTTATACAAAACTGGTACAAGCAAACCACAAAACAAAGGGACTGACTGACTCATCTTTCTGAAAAGAACAGTGTGCACCAACAGTAGCATCCCTCCTTATATAAGTTGAGCTTGGCTGGCAGCCAGGGGGAGAAGAAGCATAGAGATGTATTTAAAACTAATTCAGCTCTAGCCAGAGCTGAACCTGAGCTCAGCTGGGGCTGGCCAGGTTAGGAAAGAAGAGACTGGAAAATGGTGGCAAACAGTTAAATGTTGCCAAGCATTGTTCATGGCATTAACTTGAATGTTCTGCCTCTTATAAAACCTATACACGTAAGTGTCTGTCATAAAAGAGAATGAGTTTCCTCTAAAGTACTTGAAAAACAAGCTAAAAAATACAATATTATTTCAACTTCTGTGAATTGTGAACTTCCACGAAATCAATTAGATGCAGAGATCATGCAGTCAGGTCCCTGCCCATAATGATCTCTCTCTGTCCAGGGTACCACACTGGTGGTACAGACTAATGTCTTGAGCTTTCTAATTTCATGTTTCATGCAAACGTAATATGATGGCTTATGCTAGTGCAATGGGGTGAATAGCCCTGTTAAATTCTTCTCTTTTTTAGCACTCAGTTTAATTCTCTGCTGAACATGTATATTTGTGAAAATTAATTTCATTAATTAAAAAAAAAAAGAATGATGCAATATTAAATTTCAGGAAAAATCTTGATTTAATAGATTTAAAATGGTTCTTAAATGTCTTAGGTGCTTGTGTATTATAGCATTCACATCAAGAAAAGGATCAAGCTTCCTAGTTTGTGATATCCCTGGTGTATTCAGGTCTGACAGTTGATGCACAAGGCCCTTGGCTTTCTCACAGGCAAGTATATTCAGAGCTGAGCGTATGCATCCTACTAAAAAAAATATTTCTGACTTACTTGTGAGAGAGCAGAGGGTGGAAGTGTCTCGTATTGTCCTCTTTCCTCTGCTACAAGAAGGCTGGAGCAGAGACAGGGAATTTGCAAAGCATTATGGTGCCCACTATGCTCAAACCCTCACTTTATTTAAGTGTAGACCTGGGGTACACTTATGTGTGACACTGCAGTAGCCAGTTCCCAATTACAAAAGTCCAATTGTTTCATGTCTCTGAAAAGATAAACCTTTAGGTTTCCCCTGTACTCATCAGATGATAGTTGCGTTGGATTCCCTGTTTGATTAAAATCCAGCAAAGGGTAATGCTAGAAAGAGATCAGAACTGATGTCAGTCACTATGGAGAACTTGGGGTAGGAATTTTATAAACCAGCTTAAAATTTATTACAAATAATAGCTCTCAAACTGTTGTAGGTGTGGAGATAGGAATCTGAAACTACATGAGAGGTATGAGGATGCTCTGTGGGCATCCACAGCCAATCTAGCCAGGTGGGATTTATCACTGAGCCCTGCTCTAACTCTCATTGATGTTAGTGTGAATCTGACAGGACACAGGTTTTTTTTTTTTGTATCCAGAGGTGGAAATAGTGATTATGCTGAGCTCAATTTATTACAGATTTGTAGTAGTAGATTGTCTTACTTACCTATTACTTTGCTTTTGTGTCTCTCCACAGTCCCTGAACTGAGAAAATATCTGAGCATTGAAAGTTGAGCAAACTTCAACACAGAGTTTGAGAAAGATAAATAATAAATATTGAGGCCCTTAAAAGCTTCCCCGTCAATAAACTCTGTTGGTTTAGTGATCACCAAGAAAACTCCAGAGCATAGAGCTGCCCATGTGGAGAGAAAATCAAACTCAAGAGTGGTTTGTCTGAGGGTGAATGAAAGAAGACACACTCTCTGAGGACACACACATTTGGTAGACACTTGGTTTTCGTAGTAGCCTGTACTGATACTGTGTTGTGACCTTTTGGGACAACCCATCTTAAAATTCTAAGCAGATCAGGGGATCAAACTGTTTCCAGGTATTTTCAGCGCATAATGATCTTCATTTTTGTAGTATTCTAATTAAAGTCTCCTAGTATCTTTCCTCTTTTAACTATAGCTGCTATATTCTCTCCATTATTTTCATTCTCACTTTCTCCCAAACTGCATTGAGAGCACTAAAGAAAACAGCCTACTGTCAGGTAGTTTCTCTCCTTGATTTTGGTTATCAGTGTAATGAGATCATTTTCCCAGGACCATGAGAGAGTGGCATTCCCCCATTCAGGTGATGGCACACTTCTTGGTTTTCTAGTATGTGAATGATGTGATGGTAGGTTCCTTTATGACCATCTGATAGCAGTAAGGTCACCGGGAGCAGGGGTATGCAGGGGTATGCATCACCCACTGGGAAGCTGCACAGGGATCTGTAATAGGGAGACTGTAAAAAATTGAGCATGGAATCTCTTTTAGTAAAATAGCCCTGCTTCATTTCCCATGTTTGATGCTACAGTTACAGGCTTTTGATGGATTCAATTTAATTTCAACTATAACCAAGCTGTGACAATAGAAACGATGGAATAGATGTACACAAAGGGGGCTTTTTGTGCTCAGGAGTACATGTAAGTGCTGCATTGCTTTGCATCTCTGTTTCCGTTAGGTATTCTGTGGTTTTGGGAATGCTGCTTATGCACATTAGGGCAAAGGAGTGCAGCTGTGAATTCAATGAGATGGGGGTATTCAGAACTGATAACTGCATATGCAAGTGACATTTACAGGCTGTAACACCCAATTTAGAAAATAAATGCACAAGTTAAATTTGCAATCCTATACTTATATGATATTATAATTGTGCCTTTTAAAGGCAGGTGTTTGTTGAAGTTGTTTATAGGTTCATCTGACTTTTTTAAAAAAAAAGCAAAACAGTATTTTCCTACTCCTCTAATCCAGCTGGAAAAGGACTTGAGTAAATCTTGTTTAACTTAAAAAAAATATTAAATTACTAGCTGATTGTAATCAATCATAAAACATTCATCCTGTAAGTGAGCTTGGCTTTGCTTTCAAGTCCTCTGCAAATGTAACAGAGGTGTGAGCAGATTCCGACTAACGGCTTTGCAACGAACTATACACATCTAATTCAGTGAAATATTTGTAGAGCAAAGATACAAGAATCCAAACGTATGGAATTAAATTTGTAATCTTAACTAAAACTATCGCTATTGCTGTTTTCTCTAGAATCACCATGGCAACCGATGGTGGCCACAAAGCTGCAAACCCTACTATTTCAGTTACACTCACAAGACCTATTGTTTCTCTTTTGTTTTATTTGTGTGTGTTTCAGTCAATCTCTGGAGCTAAGTAGGTCAAATCATGTTCCACATACTCACAGTTGTGCAACTGTTGATCTCTGTTTGGGTGAAAGAGAGACAGAGAGTGAGGTATATGCCAGGGCTTTTTGCTTATTGTGCTGTGGGCCAGATTATTACACATAATTGGGTATCAAAGATGCCAATAACTGTATTGTTGCATGTTAAAAGTCCTAAGTTTCCTTTATGGTATCTTGGTGTTTCTGAAATTTCACCAAGATCATCATCCTTAAGCATCCAGTTCCCATAAAAATCTGCCAGTGAAGGCACTATGACCGTTTCTAGGCATTAATCTCACAACTATACAAAAAATAGCATTTGTCTTCTAAACTTATATTCATAGAAGTAAATAAAGCTCATTTATGCCATCCTTTGAAGAGAAGGGTAAATTACTGATTTGTCTGGAAAGGGGTTGAAGTTGCTGCTCCAAGGTGTACTGAGGTGAATTATAGATATGGAATACTGCATCCAGATGTGGAGTCCTCAGCACAAGAAGGGCCTGTTGGAGAAAGTCTAGATGAAGGCCACGAAGATAATCAGAGGGCTGGAGAACCACTTCTATGAAATCAAGCTGAGAGCATTGGGGTTGTTCAGCCTGGAGAAGGTTCCAGGGAGACCTTGTAGCAGCCTTTCAGTATCCAAAGGGGGCCTACAGGAAAGCTCTAGAGGGACTTTGACAAGGGCATGTGGTAATAGGACAAAGGGCAATGCCTTCAAACCGGAAGAGGGTTAAATTAAGATTCGATATCAGGAAGAAAATTTTCACTATGAGTGTGGTGAGACACTGGAACAGGTTTCCTGGGGAAGTTGTGGATGGCCCATCCCTGGAAGTGTTCAAGGCCAGGCTAGACGGGGTTATCCCTGGAAGTGTTCAAGGCCAGACTAGATGGGGTTGGGAGCAACCTTGTCAATGGGAGGTGCTGGAGCTCAATGATCTTTAAGGTCCCTCCCAACTTAAACCATTCTATGATTCTATGATAACCTATCCTAAACCTCTCCATCATTGCTAGGAGAAGCCTAAACAAGGAAGCAACACTGGTTGCTTGACTTGTAAAGATGTAAAGTGAGGTGAGATACATATCCTTTCTAAGCCTAATAGTATAGCCTAGGTTAGGCTCACATGATCCGGACTGAAACTCCATGCTTTACATCAGGAGGATTCCCAAGAGGAAAGATGTTGTCATGAGAAAACACAGCTTTCTGACATAATTCTGCTGCTGGAGAAGGAATAATGCTTCATATGCTGTCTAATGGGTGCAAAATATCTGTCTGTGGGGATGCCTTCCTGCTTTTCCAGCTTTTATGAGCACTTACAGGATTGAAAAAAATGTCAGGGATGGAGCTGAATGCTTTCAGGCTTTTAATAATCTTTACAGTTTGGCTTCCTACCAGCCAGTTATGTAATCTATTACAATGAGAGGTATTTATCCAAATATTTATTTAAAGGACCACTCAAACTCTTTGCTTTATATTCATAAGTAATTAAGCAGACACATTGAGTCCCTCACATGTATTTTTTCTTGGTGCAGCAGTTGATCTGAGTTTCAGCACAGATCCAAAAGGTAGATGTTGGGTTTTCCCTTCTCCCCTCCCCGGAAAGCCCAGAGTCTCAGAGGAGTAACAATTATCCAGTGCCTGACAGTGGATGGAGAACTGGGGCATCACATCTTACACTTCCTGCCGGCATTTTTGTTATCTTGCTGAAGCAGACTATGTAATGGATTCAGCAACCAGAGGACCTGAATCTGTCTTGTCAGCAGGGGATAAATATGTTGCAATGACAGCTTTGTGACAGTGATTAAGGATGTCTGGCTGTCACGGTGCATTTGCATTGGTTGGTGTGACTGCGCAGGTCCAGAAAAGAGTGTAGCATCTCTTTTTTGTCCTTAGAGGCAGTGCAACTGAAGTGCTACTGGACCTGTTTGGTAAAACATTAATTTCACTTTATTCCTGTATTGTATAGACCACTAAGAAACTCTTCTCTGTGGTGGCTTTGTCAGGGAGGAAATGCAATTTAGGAAATCTGTAAAATTACTCCTGCCCTGTGTCAGGTCACAAAGGTTGCTTTTTGCTAACATCGCGTCTTGTCCATCATGCTTTCCTGCCTTCAAAAGAATTTGCAATCAGAAGTGCTGAGCCTAGTTTCTCTATCTCTGCAATGCACTGAACTAGCTCAGCAAAGTTACGTGTGGGAACGAAACGTCTTCCAGTCTCAATCCCTGACCAGCATTCACCGTTAAGGTCTTTGCTTCCCTGGAGGTAGCACAGCACCAGGCTGCCTGTAACATCTGCTGGAGACAGCAAATGGGAATATCTCATGTGCCCCTATGACTAACTGCAGAGAACTCTGAGCACTGCACCAGGGCTAGTTTCTCTAGAGCCCAGTTAGAAACTTGGGAAGGGCTTCAGGTCATGACTGATGAATTTAGGTGCTGAAATCCATATGTCCATGTGAGTCAAACATTTCAGGTCCCATTCCAGTCAGCAGAGACCTATTCAGCTATCTAAATTACTGCGTCTAAGGTAACCACATCAGGCTGGTAGACCCATGGCAGACCTGTGCCCTTCTGGACCGGCAGCTGGAGTCCAGGTGGCATCTCCTGGGGCATCTCAAGTGGCACCAACCTCTGCTGAAGTCACTGAATCACATTTCTAGAGGTGCGCACCTAAATTAAGACGTGCATATGTTGGAGCTGAACCCCTTTACCCAGAACATTGATGACTCCAATTCACACTGGATTTTGGGAGCAAACTGGAAACTTCTCAGGTTTGTACCAAAGTTTGCAGAAGTTGATGCAGATTCATTAATGGCCCTTGGAACATGTCCTTAAAGAAAAGTCATGCCTTAAGGTGTGATTCATGGTAACAGCTTTGGCTTTTTTTTGCTTTTTTTTCACATTATCAAATGTACCTAGTTTACAGGGGAAAAAAACTAATGATACTTGTAATTATCAGTGTTATCAACTGACTCTGGAAATCATGCTTTGTTCTTTCCTTCACACCTTGTCACATTTTTCCACTAGATATAACACATCCAAATGAGTACACAATATTTTTTTTTAACTAAAACTAGATTGGTGTGGTAGAAGTGACTAAATAAAAAATACACAGATTTTTAGGTTGAAATGGAACAATACAGCCATTCAGTCTGACCTCAAACATAGAAAAGGTCTGAGAATTTTACTAATGATGCCTTCAGGGAAGGAAACTATTCTCTCTTGAAAGGCTTCCCCAGCTGGTCAGTAGAGGTGAGCAGGTACCTCACTCATCACCCCATATGGTTACAGCAGGTGGATGGTTATATGTTTATGACAATTCAAAAATCAGGGTAAGATGATAAATTTTACTAAAAATCATAAATTCTCTTTAATAGCAATGTATTACTGTTTGATGTAATGAGCACTTCAGATTAAAAAGAAATGAATGGCTGCAGACATGGGTAAAAATATATATACGTCAATTGTACCTGTTTATCATCCACATATTTTTCTATAAAAACAATGAACGGGTCACTAAGATTTTCCCTTTTTTAATTGATTCCATGTACAGAGGTTGGCATCTAGGCCATTCTGTGGATGAGGTTAATCTTTTAATGTCTGTAACAGGAACACTAGTTTAAAATTTATTTTCGTTTGGGTTTTTTTTAAGTACCTTGGTGAGAACTTTTGAAACGTCATTGAATTGCTCACTGAAAATTCACCTTGACGTTTCAGAGAAGACTACCCCAAAACTGTCATTGAACTTTAAAATGTCGCAGTACCAGAATTATATGCTCTAAAAATAGAGGAAAGGCTTAAAGAGGAATTAAAGTGACTTAGACAAGTTTAATTAATCACTATGCTTTGGAAAAAAAAAGGAATGTGCTTTTCTGTTGAAGTGGAGAGACAGTTGAGACGGAGATTGGGTTGCACAGAGGCATTATTGGAAGACGTCAGTGCACTAAGCAAGAGCGAGCCCTGTTCTTTTCAGCTTCTGCTTTTGGAAAGTATGACAGAAGCCATTTCAATACAGACCAAGTATCTCAGCCTCCTTGTTTGCACTGCTGGGGCCTCACTAGAAGCTGATGCAAGCATCTCCTTGTCTCAGTGGATTGGATCCATGCTATAGCATGCTCTCAACATGTTTGTATCACACTTGTCTTCAACTGTGTGACCAAACACAAGATCAGAAAAGGTGACCTTGGATAGGAAGGGAAGGAGAAGAAGGTTCTTGGCCATATTTTTATGTGTTAGTTTGAGTTCAGGAGAAGGAAGGTGAGGCTGGTGGCATCCAAAGGGCACAAGGGAACAAGGGCCAAAGTAGTTTGCCACCAGCCCTGTATCCTGCTATTTATGACTGGGTTCTGGTGGAAACTGGATCTGAATCATCTCCTCATCTTCTCTGGGGCTGTCAGTAGAGCTGGACACTGTCACGAGCCCAGCCCCACTCTGATACTGCGGGGCTGTGCCCTGCAACTGAGGGCACAATCTCTGCCTGTGCATGGTCTCCTGGCTTGTGTTCCTCCTAGAGCACCCCTACTCCTGCTGCTCCCTGACATTAGGTAATGTGTATATCAACACACCTCTCATTTAGCACTTTGGATACCTGGGGAGTCAAGAGCTCACTCGCCCACTGTCTGCAGTGTTGGTGAGAAGCTGGGGGTTTTGGAGCTGGTTCACAGCTGAACCAACTCAGCAGGAGGAAGCAAGGAGTTTTCTGAGTCGTTTCCCTGGTCAGCTCTCCAGCTTTCACTCAGAAATGGAGGGCCCTGCTTAGCTGTGCCCCAATTTAAGACCATTTGGAGTACACATGGCATTGTGTAACTGAACTCCAAAGCCCTGAGAACCAGTTTTTTCTTCCTAAACTAATTGCATCTCCCCTTGTGAGGCTGTTAAATTCAGCACAGCGGTGAAACGCTTGGAAATGTCTCAGTTGTACTGTGACTACCCCAATGTTTTACTAACTCATCCTCTGCAAAAGAACTGTTGACATCAGTGTATTTTTTTCCCGAAGAAGAAATAACCAGATGATCACCCACCATCTTCCCTATATAAATGGAGACAGTCAGGCACAGTGAAACTGCTTCTGCAGCAGAGGTGCCTCAGCTGGACCCTTTACCGTGTGGTTTGGGGAGGTCTCACCCTGGTTTATTCACTTAGACACACGTGGGTGTTGCCAGCCAGTGCCAGGAGCAGGTTCAGGTCCCTCTGCTCTGTAGTCTACCAGATGACACAGCCATACCCTTAAGCACTTCAACCCCCCAAGTGAGCTGGGCAAGGTTGTCTCTATAACCTGTGTGCAGCAAAGATTTGCACAAGCTCTTTGCCAGGCCAAGGTTTCAGCCTGATCACAATCCCATCCTCCCCTTCCTAAAATCATGCAGAGAACCTAAACTCAGAGCCCGTTCTCCTCCCTTATCTGTAATCCTCTGAAAACCAGAATTTCTAATGGGAAAACTGATAACCCCTCCATTCTGTCAGTGCTGTTGAGTGCTGCTGTAATAAGGTAGTGTATATTCAATGTAAGGATAATGGATAATGTGGGATTTATAACAAAGCTGTAACTCAATAGAGGGGGGGTCAGATGATATCATGAATCGCAGCCATGAAGTATGATTGATCAATGAGGTCATTAGAAAGCTGAGATTGAATTACAGGTCTGGTAATTTATCACTCTACAGCCTCAGCATTTTTTATGATATTTGAAGAACTCTTACAAGTTTTCCTGCACTGTTTTTTTCAGGTCCCTAATTATAAATAAGGTGCCTGCAGATTCTTTTAAATCAGTGGGCAGTCTAGTGTCACTGTCTTTCACTGTAATCAGAGTTGCAGGCATACAGTGAACTTCCCTTTTGAATTATTTAAGACATAGATCATTGCCGAATTACAACATAGCTTTTTCTTTCTCAGTGTTCAACACAGCAGTGGAAAATTCCAGCGTACTAAGACTGGAAGGTAAATTTCTTTCATAGTTAACATTTTATTGTGCTCATTAAGAAGCAAAACAGGAAAAGATTCTACATTCAAGGTAACTGTTAATCGCATTTCATATTAATTAATGAAAATACACTAGTTAGTCTGAGGCATGAAAATTTTCAACACTTTGTTTTCAACTGGTTTAATTAGACTTGCATCTCTGTGCATGATATCTGGCCCATTGCTTGGATATGTTTTGTGTGTACATACAGGCTGTCAGGAGCTATAATGGTTTGATAAAATAACTAGGCTTTTGCTTTCCGGAGGATGAAAATTAATAGCCATAGGCAGACCTGAAAAATTAATGGATTCTTGTTCATTTTGTGTCTCTGACAGCTCCTAACCCAGAGCATTATACAGTAAAATGTCCAGGATGGCTGGCATCTTTGAAAGCAGTCTCCACAGTCTGTGGGCTGGGGAGCAAATTGTGAATCTACCTGGGTGATATTTCTGGATCTGACTTTAAGAAAATGAAAAACAGAGACACCACTTACATTTCATGTCTAATCAATTTGACACTTTTGTCCCTCTAACAGCTGGAGGACAGGGACATTCTGTCTTGCTTCTTCCCACATGTCTTGCTGCCCAAAATCTCTACCCAGTGCTGACGCAGTTTGTGCTTTTCACTCCCTCGCTTCCAGCATTATGGGTCCTGTGAAGCACAGTCTGTGTTCATGCATCTCCCATGGTCCCCCATCTTTCTCGATTCTCGCAGGAGGGTTAAGACTGATGGACTTGTTACAGGTCTTTGTCTTTCACCGATGTTTTAAACCCTTGTGATGATCTTTTTCATGCAACAGAATGAGAGTGAAGTGGTTCCCTTGGACTTCTCTGCTGTGCTGCTGTAAAAGAAAAAAAAATCTTTTTTTTCTTCTTTTTTTTTTTCTGCTGTTTTTGGTTTGGTTTCTTTTGCTTTTCTTTTACTTTTTTTTTTTTTTTTTTAATTTCCCTGGTGCTGTCTGGCAGAACTGGTGGACAAACAACATTCCCCATTCTACCAAGAAATTTCTTTTCACCTAAGAAGTGTGTTCAGTCTGAGTTAGGCTGGAGTGGACAGGAATATTCAGAATTTTCTGTGAACTTGGAATTCCAAGGAAAATCTCATGTCTGACACACCAGATTATTATGTTTACAAAACAAAAAGTTCTCCTTGCAGCCGTAGTGAAAAATTGACATTCTTGACCGTTGTCCTCCCCCTGCGGCTGCAAAGAGGCTGATGGGAATAGTAAAAAGTCATTGTGGGGTGGTCAGGATGCTCAGGATCTGTGATTCACTCACACCCTGCCCTGTGCTGCTCATCTGGGGACGTCCAGGGTACAAACACCCAGCTCCACAGCAGGGACTGTGTAGTCTTCAAATACTTGGAGACCTTTGAAAGTTAACAGATATCCCTTGTCCTCCTGAAGATCCAGGGGATGATTCCTTACTCAGAGCTCTGAAACCAAGTTTAATCAGCTCTTACTGCCTGGCTAAAGCACGAGCAGCAGTAGGGCAGTAGTGGCTTCTTCTTGCCAGCCAACAAATCCTCGCACATCTACTTTCAGAGATGGTCACCTGTACCTTACATAGTCAGCAGTTTTGCACGGATTAATTTCTGCCCCAAGGTAAAACTCCTCTTTCAGGCAGAATCCTGTAAAAAATAAGATTGTTCTTTTCTGTCACTGGCATAAATTGGCATCATCAATACACACATGTCAAATTGGGCTGGTCTCTGTCAGGGTCCACTATGGCTGTGTTACTGTTTAGTCTGGAGAAGAGAAGGCTGAGGGGAGACCTTATCAATGCTTATAAGATCTAAAGGGTAGATTGAAGGAGGAGGGAGCCAAACTATTTTTGGTAGTTGCCAATGAGAGGACAAGGGGCAATGGGCACAAGTTGGAACATAGGACGTTCCACTCAAATATGAGAAATGTCACGGTGAGGGTGCCAGAGCCCTGGAACAGGCTGCCCAGGGAGGTTGTGGAGTCCTGTTCTTTGGAGATTTTCAAGACCCGCCTGGATGCCATCCTGAGCAACACGCTCTAACATGCTCTAGGAAATTCTGCTTCAGCAGGGGAGTTGGACTAGATGATCTCTATGGTCCCTTCCTTCAGTGAAAAATTTTCATTTACTAATAGTTATTTAATATTCTGCATTGGTAATATTCTTAAATTTCTGGTGTCAGCCTTGTGGAATGAATATCAGTCAAAACCTGCCCCACTTAGGTTTCTTTGGGATATTTCTGTAGCTCTTTGTCTAGATTATATGAGCATTTCACAGGTTGTTCTAGTGGCTAATCTCCCTGGCTGTTGAAAAGCCCAGAAGGTCTGATTTCCTAAGCACAAATGGATGTTAGCATCCCTGTCATCAACCCCACAACGTGTTTAAAGACTCTCCAGGTTACCATATTCAAGACTTTCCTACATAGAAAACACTTCTCTTCATAATTTTTCTAGAGCTCATTTCAGAAAGTTTGGAGAGACTGTCATTGTCAGCATTATTTCCTTCACAACAAAAATTTCTTAATATTCAGATATCTATAAACACCTCTGTCTGAATAGATGGCAAGAGCTTTAATAAATCATTCTGAAATTTTAACACTTTATATTTTAGATAAGGAGTAAGGTTTCTAATAGCAACCTAACAGAGCTTGCAGCTTTTTCTTTTTGTTTTTTTTTTTTTTTTTTTTTTTTTGTTCACAGAAATAAATCCACCCTTTATTAAAAGTGTTTGGTATAATTACTTCTTGTCTATGCTTCCTTTGCCTGCTTTGCTTCCAGACCTGTTTGCAGCTTTGGGCATTTCTAATAAGGTTTTAGTGCAGTTTCTTTCTTGATGTATTATATCTCCCAAAGTGGGAAAGCTGCAAATACAAATGAATTTTGGAGGAGAATAAATGAGAAAGCTATAGGAAGAGAGATTCAATTTTAGATGTTATGCTATATCAGATCAGGTGATGTGATTTTGAAGTACACATCCTTCTCTCAGAATTTACAAACTTGAGAGTAATTCAGAGAATTTGGGGACAGAGAAAATGTACTTGCTTTTCTTCACTAATTAATTAGGTGGCATTAATAAGATACAAAAATAGCATGCTGTTACAAAAAAAACCCAACAAACAAAACACAAAAAAGACCAAAAACCAAACCCAAAACAACAAAGAAAAAAACCTGGAACCCACCAACATAAAAAGCCAGCAAAGAAATATTGTGCTAATACTTAATACTGTATTAGACACCTGAAATGACATTCTGAAGCTCAAGTACCATGTTTCAGTATCACAGCTCAAAAAAGAAGTAGAGTTGGTTGGACTGAATGATGACAACCTCTATACGATGATCAGACATCTAGAAACCATGAGTTACAAGGAGCAATGGAATGAATAACAGCTGCTTGGTCTTGAAAGGGAAAGATTGATTGGACACACTATAACAGTTTCAAATATATAAAAGGTCACCCTGAAGATCAGGAAATAATCTGTTCACTGACATGACCAGGATCAACAGAAAACCTATTGGATTTAGAGTCTCAACAACGGAAATTTCCACTGTTTAAGATTAGACAGTATTTAAAACTTCACAATAAGTGAATCACAAAGTAGAAAACAGGTTGTCTGTAGAATTCTGGTGTCTCAATCACTTCATGTTTTCAGGAAAAAAATGACAAATGTCTCTTGATTTATATTTAATTACATATAATTAACCCTAGTTTGAAGCAAGACGATGGGTAAATTACCTCTTTCCTCACTTCATCTTTTAGGATTCAGATGAGAAGCGAGAGATTAATACTATTTAGGTTTCCACGGGGTTTTTAATGCTGGGCTTTTAAGCATGAGGTGGGAAGAAGACATTTTCTGAATCATTCTGACAAGCTGTATCTTGCAAAGAGGAGCATGAGTACAAATGGGATAAGCAAAGTGAGCAAACAGATCATCACAGACAGGAACTTCAGCCAGTTGGGGTATCATCAACAGAAGCAGTCACCACTGCAAAACGACTCCTTGTTGAAGTCTTGTGGAGAAATATATTTTTGTGGAGAATTTCCCTGTCTCCCAGAGGAATGTATTTTCATAACTTTGAATGTTCTGTCCTGATGCGTTCAAAATAGAATATAGTTTTACTTTTCACCTTAACTTTAGGTGAAAATATTTTTAATATGTACGTTTATTTAATTAAATGGAAGAAATCATGATTACAGAAAAGTATTTTAGTTTTTTTTTAAGAAATATTTTTATTGGTGTTAAATAACATTTTTATAAAAAAACCTTTAAAAATTAATCAGCTATCTTTGGGTTCTGCCTCAGAAGAAAAATAAATGTCAGAATCATTCACTGTCCTGTGGAACAGACCTCCTACTTCCCCTCAAACTTAAATAAAAATTATCCTACATTTTTAGTAAAATTAGACATTCTTTAAATATACATTTGGGGAATCCCCTTGGGTTTTTAAAGTATGTATACATAAAAAGAACTGAACAGTGGCTGTATCTCCACATTCAGTCTATGGTTGCAATATTTTTGTTTCGTTTCCTTTTTATTATCATTCAGGTTACCTTCAGTTTTTCTTAAGGTAAATTATAGGCTCTATAATGGTATCACTCAAATATAGCTTATGGTGAAACTTACAGAGAGACATAGGAATGGTGGGTGCTCTCTAGCCCCTGAAAAGCATAAAATATTTGAGCAAAGACAGTTTTTATTTGAGGTACTAAAGTACTCAGAATATTTAATTTCTTTTTAGAGAGTTAGCTCATAAAATATTAATATTCTCTTTTTCCCACTCAAACAAGGATGGATTTTTTTAATAATAATGAGATAAAAATTGAAACCCATTATTTCCTTCTTTTTCAGAAACACCTGTCTTAATTTTTTTGCTAAGCATGCATTTAGTAGTCTTTTTTAAAGTGTACCTGAATTTTACAAAGGTAGTATCACTGTCATATTATTTGACTGTCCAGTTCAACCCGAAAGAGCCAGGTAGAAAAGAACATTTACTTTCTCTTTATTTAAAAGATTTTGGTACAGATTCCTTGTTCATGTCATGTTAGTAGTGAAATAAGCTTCAAGACAAAAAAAAGGCTCAGGATGAAATTTGGAAAAAATAATCACTTAAATAAATTGCCATCTACAGCAACTTAAGGAAATATCTGCCAGCACAAACTTGAACTAGTTTTTTGAAAAATGAAAAATTTAAAGGCTTGAATTTCAAGGATATCTGTATATATTTCAAGGGAATCTGTAGGCCCTGCCACAGAAAGATGTGTCGAGCTGTTACAAGTTTCTGGGCTGTGGAAGCTTCTTGATAGTGAGCTGTGGGGAGTGATGCAGAGATCAGATATTGTGATCACTGGTGGCTTATAAGACATTCTGGAAACAGATCTGCCCTTGGGGGGAAGGGGCACACTTTGCTCTATTGCTTGTTAGTTCTGTGACTTTTTACTGTGACTTGTTAGGTTTGCGATCTCTTATCAGTACCACAGAATGGTTGGGGTTGGAAGGGACCTTTTAAGATCATCTGGACAGCTAGACCAGATTGCCCAGGACCATGTCCAGCTGGGTTTTGAATATCTCCAAGGATGGTGACTCCACAATATTCCTGGGTAATCTATGCCAGTCATCCTCACCATAAAAAAGTATTTCCTGATGGTCAGAGGGAACCTCCTGTGCTTCTGTTTGTGCCTGTTGCCTCTAGTCCTGTCACTGGGGACTACTGAAAAGAGTCTGGATCCATCTTCTTAGCAGTCTCGCTTTAGCATGTGTATGTATTGATGAGATACCCTTGAGCCTTCTCTTCTCCAGGCTGAACTGTCCTGGCTATCTCAGACTTTCCTCATAGGAGAGATGCCTCAGTCCCTTCATCATTTTTGCGGCTCTTCACTGGGCTTACTCCAGTAAGTCCATATCTTCCTTGTACTGATGAGCTCAGCTCTGGACACAGCACTCCTGATGTGTCTCATATCAGGACTCACCAGTGTTGAGCAAAGGGGAAGGATCACCTTCCTCAGCCTGCTGCCAACATTCTGCCTAATGCTGCCTGGAAGACTTTGCTGCAAGAACATTGCTGGTTTATGGACAGCTTGTTGTCCCCCCAGGATCATCAGATCCTTCACTGAAGAGCTTTTTACCAGCTGGTCAGCTCCAGCCTGTTGTGTGTGGGGGGTTATTCCTCCCCAGGTGCAGTACTTCGCTTGTCCCGTTGTTGAACTTAATGAGATTTCCTTCTGGCCAAAACTGCAAACTGACTGAGGATACACTGTGTCCTATCATCCTTGGATATCAGGAAATATATCTTCACTGAAAGAGTTGTGAAGGATTGGAACAGGCTGCCCATGGAAGTGGTTGTCACCCTCCTTGGAGGTATTTTTGAGGAAATTCTACACATTAAAAGATGTGTAGAAGACACTTAGGGATTTGGTTTAGTGGTGGACTTCACAGTGCTAGATAAACGGGTAGACTTGATGATCTTAAGGGTCTTTTCCAACCTAAATGATTCTATGATTCTATCCAGGACATTAATTAAGAGGTTCAATTATTATGTCAGTCTTCTGGGGGCTGCAGCTGGACTGTGACCATTTTGTTTCCTCCCATTGTCTGAAGGCCTCATCTACTTCTCTCTGATGAGGCAGTGTGTAGTAGAAATACACCAAAAAGTTACGTCCTTCTACCCACAACAACAGACTTCAGCTTTGCAAAATATGCAGGAATATGCTATTGGTTGCTAAAAGTAATTAATGTATTACCTGTATTATACCTCCATTTCCTTGAAGTGTTTTTCATACAAATATGCTGGTTTACTGATCCATCAAAAAGAGGTGTAGTCCTCAAAAGCAAATATGAACTCTGCTACTTAGATGATGGATTTATGAAATTTTTAAGAACTGAAAAAAAGACCAAAAAAAGTCTTTTTGTCTTGATCAGGTTGCTTATAAAAATAAATCCAAGCTTAACCTTTCTTATTTTAATTGAGGAAATTAAATTGGAGTTGGGAGGATCACAAGATTCCAAACAAGCATGTAAAAGAAGTATTGATTAGCTAGGAAGCACAGATCAATGCTCCTCAGACTTGTTTAGTGAATGTCTCTATCTGAAATAAAAGAGGCTACTACTCCCAACTCTATTTATTACAAACAAAACTGAGACTCTTTAATGGTAGACTGCCTAAATGTGCTTGTGTGTCCTTGGGAGAGTGGTAGAAATCCCCCATTTTCTTTCCTCAAACTGTAAAAAAAATCCTGCGTGCCCCTTTTAAGTTTCAGAAGGGTTATAATCACCACCTTAAATAATTTTCAATGTTTGTTTGTAATGAGTAAGTAGGCAGTTTAGAGCTCTAGTTTATGGAGACAGAGAACTCCACTTTCATTACAAACCACCTGCCATCTTCTAACGTAGCCCTGATCCCCAGAGAAAAGCCCTTAGAGGAGTGACCATGCTGGTTTTGACCAATGGCAGCCACTCACAATGTGCTGTTGGGCGGGCTGCCTGCATGGAAGAGATTTGAAACAACATCATCCCACCCAAAGCAAATACCAGATGTTGGATGCCAGAGAACCCGAGAAATATTAATGCCATGTGATTAGGAGAGGTTTGCTCTGACAAAGACACTTCATCTAACATTTGTTTTTCCTTGGAAAGCTTTGTATTTTCCTTGTCCAGCCATTGTTCTGATAACGGCCTTGTGGGGCTCTACCAAAAGTTATTATTTCAGATGCATGTGCAATAATTCAAATAAAAAGAATAATTACATTATTTCCAAATCCTAATCCATGAGTTAATCTTCATGGCACTAAGCCCAGTTCAAGAAAAAAATTAACTGTTTCATACTCTTTATGAGCCTTTGTCTACAAAGATAGATGTACTTATGTACTTAGAGATGTTTATGGGTTCTGTCTGAAGTGTTTGTCTTCTATGTGGGCTCTGCTTCCCAAGGTAGTGGGGTAAGCAAAGAAAGCATTTTCTTAGTTTGGTCACATTGTGACTTGAAAGTTGAACCGGGCTAGTCAGGGAAGAGAGAAAAGAATATAGCAGGCAGTTGAAAAAAGCTTATTCTTTTAAGCTATGGCAGCAGCTGGTGGGAGAAGAGACATTTTCTGAGGCTCTTCCCATGCACTGATCCCAGAGCTTTGTCAGCAGGAGTGGGCTGAACTGGTGCAGACCCTGCAATCTGGATTTATTTATTCAGCTGATTAAGTTTTTCAAGCCCTTTATGAGAAGAGGTATTTATGGATCCTGGAAAACAGTTCAGCGATAGGCGTCAATAATTGATGAGAATGTCTTGTTTTTCATCCCAGAGCTCTTTATAAATTGTATACAAGAATAACTTTGTCCACCACCAAACCAAAATGCCTTCCTTGGCATGAGCACAGAGGCTATTAACAGACAACAGGTCACGACACAGCAGGGCTTGTGTGGGAGGTGACGAGGACTATGAACTCCTGGTGACATGTGAGACGGAAGCAGTGATTGTTTAGGCTGGAAGGGAAAGGGAAACCAGTACTAATATAATTAGTGCAGTAGAGATGTGTAAGTGGTTTGCAGTACAAGGTTTATACTCTGTGAGTTCATCTTCTTTGGCTGTGTCTACGATAATGAGGTTGGCCTCATGCCCAGAGCCAAGAGCTATCCCTACTATAAATCTCCCTGCCTTGTCTCCTGGGGTCCATCTAGCTTGACCCTGAAAGTTCTGCTGAACTCCCAAGTCTGCGTCTGGCTTCCACCTTCCAGGCCTAATTTTCTCTGTCACATCTGGGAACACTGGAGGTGCTACAGGCACCGAGCATGGGCAGTTTGTCAATAAAAATTTTACAGTTCCCTCTTGTAGAGCTGGTTTTTCTACCAACAGATAGAGAGCCCAGAAGCAGGGAGAAATTGTGCAACTGCTGTCCAGGAGGGCCTCATTGACAACCATGACAGGAACATTAAGGTATGAGAGAGAGAAAAGGGTGGCTCCAGACTGAATGCAGGCAACACGATATAAATATTTATAATAGATGATATATTCATGCAGAGATCCCTGGAACAGCTTTACCTCTTGGATGAAGTCCTATAGTTACAGAGCCAGATATCCCTGCTGTGGCAGGTCAGAAGCTGTTCTTGTGCCTGTAGCAATGTGTTACTGCTCTCGTACAGGTAATCCCCTCTCACCCGGGATTACCCACCAGGAGCAAAAACCCTCAACAATGCAGCATATAAAATATCCAAGAATACTTGACCAGGAGAACACGGAAGGATGGTGTGCAGTACACTCTGTGATGATAAGTACAGAGGTGGGATGAGAATTCATGACCATCCTAACTCCTGAGAAATACTCAACTGATTTCACTGGGAGGTTTCTATCATGCAACTCTCAAGGATTCAAACCCTGAGCAACTACTTTGATCAGCAGGCTGTAGAATAGCGGTGGTGGGGAGACAGCTGACAGCTTTCCAATCTGAACTGCACAAACAGCCCATAAAAGATGGACATGACTTAACGCAGCTAATCCACCTCCTGTGGTCTGGCCACAGTGACCCTGCTTCAGCTGAGGCATGGCAGCACCATTACCCTCTTGATATATCCTGGTGGTTATATATGTGGGAAATGTGGCCACGAATCCTCTTTGCTTAAGAGTCTATGTTGTTGCTGGGTGATGTAAGCACCAAGCTGAAACCAGGAGATGGGTGATGGCAACTGCATTGTGGGTTCTGCTCAGAACAGCAAACACACAAGCTCCATGAAGCGCACAAGTCCAGTTTTCCTTGGATAGTGTTGCCCTGTGATAAACTGTGTTTCTTTCCAGCCATTCCTACATGGCTCCTGGATCAGTCTTTGGGACCTTTGTCAGCTGAGTAAAGTACCTGACTCCATCTCCCTGCTTCATTTGGTTGAAAAAAAAGATGGAGCGGCTCTTTAGTTACTGTATCAAATCAACTGGTTCCCCAGCACAGGATGATCACGATTTGGGCCTCAGCAAATATTCTTGAATCTGTTACTGATGCAATCCTGAGAAAATCGCTTAACTTCTTTATGTTTGTGTTTATCACCTGTTCTTTGACTTTCTTCTCAGTGACTTGTTAAGGATGTGAGGTCCCTCCAGTGTGGGCTGACTAGGACACAGATAATTTTAAAATTATTTGTAGAAAGAAAAGTAGGTAAGAAAAGAAACACATCAAGGAAAGACTATGAAGAAAAAGGTGTCTGTTCAAGGTTGATGTCCTTTCTTCCTTCCTGTTCCCGAATCTTAGAGAATGGGAGAAAATGTCCTTAAAATAGAAAACAGAAAACACTCCAGTATTCTAACCAACTTTATTTCACCCACTCAATATTCACCTCAAGTAGTCAATACTGGCAACTCTTAGCGGAAGAAGCAATAGCTTACCATATTAATGAGCTGTTTTGGTCCAATCTGGCAAAGTTTTGGATCCTATGGGAAAAAGAGCCCCTAAGTTAAAAGCTGATGAATTACAAGAGTTGCAGCAGAAGAATATAAGGGAGAAACAGTGAATAAGTAAAAGCTGGCAAGGTCTTCACTTGGCACAGTAATTCCTCCTTCGCTGTTTTTTTTTTCCCTGTGTGTGAGTGAGTACATGGAATAGAAGATCTCTCTAATTATTCACATTTTGTAGAGTCCTTTGTTCTGGAGAGGTGTTACTTTGAGTGTTCATTCCATTTTTCTTGTTTCACTTTTTAATTAAAAAAAAAAACCTGCAAATGCAAAATGTGATCTACAATGAAAAAGACTTCATTTGAAAATGGATTGGTAATGAGGGCTTGGAAGATGCATTTGGTAGTTCAACTTCTATACACTTTTATCCATCTATCCTGACCAATTTTATTTGCTGATGCAAAAAACACTGTAGACACTGAGTCATCTGTTATAATTATTTTTAATCACTACATTATTTTTCATTCACAGGAAGTTTGCAGTTTACTTTTTACCAAAGGAAGAAAAAAATCATTTGTATTTAAAAATTTATCATGCTACAAATTTAGAAGCAGAAAATGGTGGAAAAAACATCTCTAAAATCAGTCTTTCTGCTGGCATTTTATCTGTGATGGAGGTTTTAGTCGTTCTGGAAAAAAAACACATCAGGCTTCAGGCAGAAGAAGAAGAAGCAGCAATTGCCTTCACAAGAAGACTGCTGGGAGCAGCTGACCAGTCCCACTGGTAAGTAACTGTGGTTCCAATTTTGACTGAACCAGTGCCTTGACCCTTCCTCTCTGCTTGACCAGAAGCAGAGACTGTGGAATGTGGGAGTAAGGAAAGATGGAGTTGATCATTTCCGGTGGAGCAAGGAGGAACCTACTGCTTGTGAGGGCTGGCAGACGGGCCCATGAGGTAACAGATTTTGGCAGCCTGCTTTAGGAAATAGGTCTGTTGTCCTTGGGAAACAAAAAGTCAGTTGTTTCACAGCCAGAAGAAATATGTGTGAGAATTGATGATGGATTTGGATAGCACGTAGACACAGAGAGAAAAAAATGCTGGGAACACTGGTTTTCAGAAGACAGGCTATTGGTCATCTGGATTTTTTATTTTCTTTTCTTTAGAGTTGCAGTTTATTGGAAGTCTGAGCTGCTAGATGGCAATGGGAAGGAAAAAACCAACCTTCTTGGAGTATGACAGCAAGCCCTTTGGTGAGGGAGCCCATGAGGGGAAGGGTGCATCAGTGTGTGGCAGAGCTGCAGAACTCCCTGTCTCAGGATGCTGTGGGTGCTAAAAGTTTACATGCAGTGACTGGGCAACTCCATAGAGTCCAGACCTACTGGAGGCTGTTGAAAGCAAAGACAACTCCCCAAGAAGTCAGTGGGTCGTAAGTGATTTGGAGGTTGGCAGAGCACCCTGGAGAGAAATCACTGTGTGACGGCCTTTTTCTTATGCTCCTTCCTTTGTATCCTCTTACTGATCCTCGCTGGAGGCAGGATGCTCTGCCAGATAATCTGACCCCAATCTGGTCTAATACGAGCAGCAGCCTGTCTCATGCTTTGAGTGATGATCCCAATTGTGCAATGACATAATGTCCTTAGCACACAGCAAGCCACCCAAAGCCAGAATTATTAGCCTCAGCGTGTTGTCACATGCAGGGGTGGCTTTTACCTCAGTGACAGCAGGCACATACCTACCAGATCTTTACAAACATCACAAAAATCTTTTCTTGTTTTCTACCTTAACAATGGCAAGCAGCGGTGGCAAAACACAGCAAGGGTTTAGGAGAACAGTTTTGTAGAAAAGAGGAACAGTATCTGCTATTTATTGCCAAGATAATACCAATAGGTTGAGAATATTTAGTTGTTATGTTTTTGGAGAACAGAAAAAAAATAAAAATGCTTTTCTACATTATAAAGGACTTGCAACTTCACTCTACACACCCTTCCTTGAGGTCAGTCTGTTTATTAGCTGAGTTTGGAAAGAGCCAGCAGAATCCCCAGTCTATACCAGTTGAAGACATGTGACAACCGCCCATAGACCTACACACTGATATATATTTATTTAAGGCTTTCACATGTTGCAGAAAAACCCTCAGAGGGGATTTTACCAGCTGTCCCGAGGTGCATGGAGATGGGCTGGGTACAAAAGGGTCTGTAGGAGAAATCTATAATGTCATTTTAGGTAATGACAAGATTCTCAATTTTCCAATCTATAGGCAATAAATATTCTTGTCTTACTGGTCGTATCTTGCCAAAGGATAACCTCCATTGTTCTGGCTTTGGACCATAACATTCTGTTAAGCTCACATTGTGCTCACATGCTCACAGACTCATGTCTCCTACATTGTTTTGTTGAGATCCTCACAGGCTAAAACCCCTGGTGTGATCACTATTCGTGTGGTTGTTGTAAATAGGTTTCAGGCCTGAGCCAGCACCTTGCCCTGTGGTACCATAGAGAGTGGACATATCAGCTGGGACAGCCCAAAGTGAGGTATTGCTTCATCATTTCATGGCGTGAACGTGACTATGAAAAAGTTGTGTGTTTTGACCTAATTCTCTCCTCACATAATTATTAATATAAGTGTATTGCCATTACTGCTGTGCTCATAAGGACAGCATAACCTTTGTGCATCTCTTGCTTGTGTTTATCTAGTAAACCCTTCACATCTTGCCTCCTCTTTTTCACAGAGGGGTTACAATGTGCCTTTTCAGATCAGCACAGCGAGACTGGTGACATTTATAAAATGATGGAGAAATCATTGTTCTGTCTGAAATGCTTCTTACTAGAATATGAAATGCAGCTTATACATTGTGTCAAAGTGTAAAACATTTCTATGGGGGTCATGCCTAGGGCAGAACAAAGAATTTTTGGTTTTGTTCCTCTGAACATCTGGAAAAAAAATAGGGGAGAGGATGTAATTTTAGATTTTTTTTTTCGGAAAAACAAAAAATATTTGGGTTTAGAGTTGACAAACTCCATTTGAGCAAAACCTCTTTTTCTTCCCTTTTTGTGGGGCTTCTCTCCCTACATAGAGAAGCGAGTGGTCACAAAGAAAAGGTGTCTTTTTGATTTGGGTTTAATTAGCCTTTTCAAGTTACTTATTCACTTGTGAAACAAAAGGCAATTTTAAGAAATAAAAGCATCAGTGTGTAATGTTGTGTCATCTTCAACAAAGGATCTCCTCTTCCTTTGATCAAACTGTCCCGAGTTTGTGAACAGGGTCAGTCCTCAGAGCTGTGTTGCTCAGCAATGACAAACTCTTTGCCAGAACATTTTTCCAAGTTCTATTTGCAGTGTAATCATCACCAGCTTTAACATTGCCCTGATTTATTACTCGTAAACTTCATTGTTTTTCTACAACCTCATACGCAGAATTATTTGTGAAAGCAGGAAATATGTCTTATTAACTCCTAATCATTTTAGATATAAGCTGTCTGGATGTCTTTCAGCTAATAGATCTAATTATCTCAGTCTCTGAAAGGGTCTTACCAAAATAGGGGTGCACCTAATAGTAGATAATTAATTATATTAATCACAGCTAGTAATTTCAGATGGCTGTCTGAATCTGACACATACTAATGCATCAGTTAAAAAGAAAAAAGATGCCAAGCCCCATGCTGGGATCTAATAGAAGATAGGTTGTCTACAATACCACTTACACTTCTGAGTATAAATTATGTAGGCCACTAATTTCTTAATGACAAAATTGTAATGACATTCCCTGAGCAATAATATCCTTCTAGAATTACTTTTTCTTTATTTTTTTTTTTCTTTTTTTAGTATATGGGTAAAACACTGTCCAAGCAATTCAGTGTTCAGTGAAGCAAATGAACTTCAAAGGAACTGCCAGGCCATGTAACTTGGTGAAAACAGGTGAGATGAGCAGAAGAGGTGACATCTTGTGACATCTTGAAATGGCTCACATGTGACTCACGCATAGCTCCTGCGTAGCCCTTGTCAAACCATAGTTCCTCTCTCCCCGGAGACTAAGGAAGTGTGATATTGGATGTGATCTGACTTGCCCCTCTCAGAAATGCCACTGCACTTTATGTAATTTCTTATCTAGAAGCAAATTTCTCTCCCAAACTCTCTGTGCCTTGCACGTACCGGTGCATGGGAAAATGTCATTAAAGTCTTGTCCCAAACAGGGTGGAGTAACAACAGCCCATAAAGTTTAATCTAACACCTCTTTCTGTGCCCAAGGAAGTGGAATCTGAAACCACTTAATCACTCCCCTGAGAGCATATTATTGTCTAATAGTCTAATAGTCATTAGACCCTCCTGCATATAAAAGACACGTAAAGAGGGCAGCAATTAGATCTGAAGAGAAGTGCACGTGAACGATATGTTAATTTAGCCACTTTTTCTGGGGTTTTAGAATATTGAAAAAACAGATCCTCACTTTCTCAACTGAACTTGCTTAATTAATCTCAACAATTAATTAATCGTCATTAATTAATGACGATTTTTACCAATTTTTAGCTTTACGGACCGATTTGGTATATTCAAAGTCTGAGCTGTGCTACTCGAGTAGCAGACAGAATCATAGAATCCTAGACATCTCTCTCTCAAGCTGCTCCTGGATGGACACAATCATTGCTGGCACAAATACTGGCATGTACAAACTGCATCTCTAAATTCACTTTCCATGGACAGTAAAAAGCAATTACTTGCTTATTTGCAGAAAGGAGAATGGAACTTGGGTAAGCACAGATGAAATGAGTTAATTTCAAACTCATGTGGGATATTCACTGATAATTTGTTCTGTTATTCACCAAGGTCTTCATGCAAAACAGAGAGAAACAGCACGAATCATCTCGCAATATTTGCTATTGCTTTTCATATTTGCATGCTAAATGAGGACAGTCCTGGTTATAAATAAACATCCTCAGAGTATTAACCGATACCTGCAAGCGGTTTAAGTACTTAACAAGTCTAATAGTGATTTTAGAGAATGTATTTTATACAGCAGGTGGTACAGTGTAGGAAAATAAATATCAAAAGTTACTGTGATTTGGCAGGTGACTTGGAGCTCGTTAAATTGTTGTGACACAATTATTTGTGTTCCCCTGGTCTTTCCCTAATTCTCAGCCTCCTCAGTGTTAGCCCAGGAGCAATCATTTCTTTCAGGTCTGGGCTATGAAAACTTGTGGATATGTTGATTTTCCTTTTTTTTTGTTTTTACTATAATTCTACAAACTTCAGCCTCACTTGAGAATTCATGGGAATAGTAAGATTAATAATGTGCATTAAAGTAATGCTTGATCTTAGAAAAGTCTAGGCTGTAGAGCACTCAGTAACTGAAGAGAAGGTCTCTCATGAGAGCATTTCCAGTATAGATGAGAACAGAAAGGTGAAGGTGGAGAAAACAGAGGAATGAGTGGAGATGGCAGGAAATCAGCTAGAAGTAAGTTTAGTAGAAAAATAAGGTTCTTGGCTTGTTCTTTTCTGAGAATTAAAGTAAAATTGTTTGGTCTGGATGTACAAACTGCAAAATGCCAAAGCATCCTGCCTTCTAGTGAAGGGATCACCTTTTTTTCAGCAGAGCTTTTCCTGTGTTCATTTGGCTGGTTACTGCCCGGGTATTAGCATACTCTCCAGTCATCCCGGGCAAGATGAGCAAGGAGTCTGATGAGCTCTGGGTTTCTGTGAGATGGTAAGTGCTCTGTGCCCTCTGTGCCCAGCTCCATCACATTAACCGTGCTTTGCTCATTGCCACAGCAGAGCAGAGAGCAGCACCCGCTGCCATCTGTCCCATCCCAGCAGCAGATGAAAGTGGACTTGGGTCAGTCCCTCCCTGGAAACGGGAGACATGGAGCTGGACCCGAGCAGAGGAAATACAGCTCTGGCAGAGTTTATTGCCAGGAGATTGTGTAGGACTCAGACATGGCTTGGTGCAGAGGACTCGTCCCTGTCCCTGTAATCTGGCTTTGGACCATATCAGTATTGTAAGATGCTTCTTGACAAACAGAGCTTTATCCAGGTCATGGAAACAACGGGAAAAAGATAAAATGGCATTTATGAAGAGAGCAGACCATTTTCTAAAGGTTTAATCTTTCAGCAGGTACTCAGCTGCTTTGTCTGCAGACAATTGAAGTCAACAAGGCATTTTCTATTCTTTTCTCTACAGAGAGCAGCTGCCTTTTGTTTGCTGCCTCAGAACACTTTAACTTCTGCTGTGTCCCTTCCATATAATTTCATGGAAGAGCTCTGGACTGCTAAGCCAAGTAACAATTATTGTGTGCACCACTTCTGACAGATAGACTGTCTTCCTCTTCAGAACTTGTATGTGTTATCTACCTAATAAGGCTTGTTTTCTCAATTTAATCACAGCCTACCAAAATCCATAGAAAGTTGCCTGTTTATGTCAACAGGTTATGGTGTGGTTTTCATCCTTTATTTAAGCCAGGATTTAACCCCTAGGGTCTGATCTAGTTTGGTGTCACTCTGCTGATTTCCTCATGAGGAGTTTCAGTCCTGAGACAAGGAGTTTGCTCGGGCTGGGGTATTTATTTACTTTATGCTTGTGTATCTCCAACCAGGAGAGGAGGTTGTGTTAGTGCGTGCTGTTGCAGAATGTGTAATTAGGCAACACAGAGATGCTCCTTAAGAGACGTTCTGCACCTCGTAAGGTCTTCATGTAACAACACCCTGCAAGAGGAAATACTGTTCAAGGAAAGAGCATCCTGATCTGGCAGCTGCTGCTGATTATCTTAGGAGAAATACTGACAGCCTCTCTTGGTTAGGGCAATTATTCTTTTCAGCTTCATTAAAGGGCCATTTAAAAGTTTCTCTCTGAGATCTCTAACTGTCTTACCACTGAGTTCATGAATTAAGGTCTCACCTGGTGATTAAACCTTACCCAGCTGCTGAAAGTTGTAACTCCAAGTCACAAAATCACTGCGTAACTTTGAGCAGTTTTCGTGCCCAGTCTATTTAATGACACTCATTGCTTTAGGCAAAGAGGAAGCTTAATCAGTTATAGTGTGAACTGCTATGAATTCCTCAGCTAGGAATGAAACTAAAATTATGTGGTGGCCACACTGGCCTTAATTGGAAAAGCAGTAAATTATAAAAATAGGTGGCTGATGGGTCTGATGGGGGTCTGATACCAAATACATACAGTAAGTAAATACATTTGAAGGAGTTTGTCAAGTTTGAGACCTGTCAGTATAAAAGTCCTTTCTTGGGCTACTTGAGAGCCACAAAATGACTGAACTTTAGAAAATATATGTCAAAAATGGACTTTGATGTCTCTTTCTATTCATAAAGCCTGTTTTGCACAGGTTTTTAGGTTGCATACTTCCACACATCCTTCTAAACCACATCTCCAGGTTCTTCAAGGAGCTCCCACTGAACACAACACTATTTTTTTTAATCACCTCCTAAGGAAACAAAGTAGGATTTTACTGTGTCCAGTTTGATGTTTATGTCTTCAAATTCACATCTTTTTTGTAGCAATGTTTTTTGCAGTTTGAAAGGTCTTTTTCTCTATAAAAGTGTGCTCTATTTCATGTGAAAACATTCTAGAAAGTAGATTTGGCTTGCCTTTCTTAACACACTGTAAGGGATTTAATATAATTTATTTAAATCTTCAGACACAGTCTACCAGGAAATACATGGGAATAGATTTTCTTACTTGTTTTAGATAGAAGATAGTATGGATGAAAAGTGTGGAGCAGCCTTCTGTAGGCATGAAGGAGGCAGAGATATTGGATTTGATCCCTTCTGTTCTCCTGCCCAAATAGCCAGACCCACAGCTGCTTTCTCCTGATTCACCTACCTCACAAAAAGCACAAAACAAAATGCTGTGTCACAAAAGAAGAAACGCTCTTAAAGCTCAGCATAAATATTACAGGATTAACAGATTCCTTTAGCAGGAAAGCAAATGTAGAGACTGACCTTGTTCTGATCAGAGGCTTGAAAGAAAAATAACTTCTGGGCAAGGCTGCACTTAATGAACATGTTAACCTCAAGGGCCTCACACTTCTTCTAAAGAAGCGTTATTTCACACTCCTGTGCTGTCCAAGTGGGGTTTTCATAACGGCTAACATTACCCAAATAGCCCTTAGCTGAATCACACTTGCTTTTCCTCAATGCCATTGAAGTCCGGCAAGATGCCACACACAATTAGCCATTTCCACATCCCTGTTTTCTGGAGGCTGGAAGAAGGATAGCTGTGTTTTGTGTCTATTTGGCCTTAAAGGCAGTGAAGTGACCTGAAAGAAGAGGTGGAACAGGGAAGGGGTGAGCGGCAATGGGCTCTGCTGAGGAGAATGCTGCACCAGGCAGGGGAATCTATCAACAGGTGGCAACTTGCAAAGCTTCCCAGGAGGTGCAAGGAGGCAGATATGGGCTCTGAGGTGGAGCAGAATGCTTAGAGGGGAACCTGGGGCTGAGATATCAGCTGAAGATATACCTTCTGCACTGGCCTTTGATGAAATCAATATAAATCATGGAATTGTGGAATTGCCAGGGTTGGAAGGGACCTCTAGAGATCATCTAGTACAACTGCCCTGCTAAATTTATTTCCATAACATATCTCCAAGTTCCACTGAAAATTTATGTCAAGAAGGTATCAGATTCACTCTAATGCCTATGAAAACTTCCCTTTACAATAATGCCAGAATGAGCAAACTTCTTCAGTTGATTAATCCTTCTCACAGGCAGAATGCACACCTCATACTTCCTCTGTGTCATAGGAAAAGCCTCTGGATGGCAACTGAAGGGATGCTCCAAACCCAGGTTTATCCAACCTGTCTTTGTATCACATGATAATGCTGCCTTTGACAACTTCCATATTAGCTTCCCTATGAACTGGGCAATAAGAGTGCTCTGAAAATGGTCCATTTGTATGACTCTGATAATCTGTACAGGATCCATTTACAGCCTATTATGAGCAGAGTCCGTCTGTTGGTCCTCACCCTTTCTCATCTCTCCACACAAAAAAGTGAGAATATATTTCAGGGAACAGAACAGAAACTGTCTGAGTCCTTGAGTGATTTTTTAGACAGTCTCCATCTTTAGATATGCTGACCTTGCCTAGTTCATTTTCAGAGCCATTCAGAAAAAAGAGTCTGCAGGATACTTTGTCACTCAGTGTTACCCATCCCCATACATACTCCTCAAAGCTGGAGTCATCTTTGCTACAAATTATTGCTGATTTCCTCTTATTCTTTTCACAGAGAACATGAAATACAAGTTTTTTGCATGTTTGAAGACCATTGTCACGCTTTCTGATGTGACACGTTTCTTTTTCACCTCTTTCTGAGTCTTTCATGGAATCACAGAATCATGGAATTGTTGGAGTTGGAAAGGACCTTCTAGAGATCATCTAGTTCAACTCCCCTGCCAAAGCAGGATTGTCTGTAGCAAATCACTCAGGACTGCATCTGGGTGGGTCTTGAAAATCTTCAGAGAAGGGGACTCCACAACCTCCCTGGGCAGCCTGTTCCAGTGCTCTGTCACATTTACTATGTTGCTTGCTATACTGTTTTTTTTTACCTTCTTCACTCTCTCAAATTTTTCAGAAATATTTGTAGTGTGTGGTGCCTGGAGCTGTTCACTGAATCCTGGCCCAGGCTCCCCTACTACTAATTGCAGTGAAATAAATATGACTTATGTTTTATATAGGTTATATATGAAAGATAATTACAAAAATTGCGTTTTGTAGCAGGAATCAACATTAGAATCATAGAATGCTTTGAGTCACTACAGGCCTTGGTAAAAAGTCTGTCCTCATCTTTCTTATAAGCAACCTTTGTATATTGAAAGGCTATTGAAGTCTCCCTGAAGCCTTCTCTTCTCCAGGCTGAGCAACCCCAAGTCTCTCAGCCTGCCCTCACAACAGAGGGGCTCCAGCCCTCTGATGATCTTTGTGGCCCTCCTCTGGACCCTCTCCAACAGGGCCATATCTTTTCTGTGCTGAGAACTCCAGGGCTGGATGGTACTCCAGGTAAGATCTCACCAGATTGGAGAAGAGGGGCAGAATCACCTCCATCGAGGTGCATCCTTTTGATGCAGCCCAGGATGCAGTTGGCTTTCTGGGCTGTGAACACACGGTGTCAGCTCATGTCCAATAATTTCACCCACCAGTACCCCCAAGTTCTTTGCAGCAGGACTGCTCTCAATCCCTTCATTCTCCAGTCTGTACTGGTGTTAGGGATTGCCCCAACCCAGGTGCAGGACCCTGCATTTGGCCTTGTTGAACCTCATGAGGTTCACACGGGCCCATTTCTCAAGCTTGTCCAGGTCCCTCTGGATGGCAGCCCATCCCTCAGGCATAAGTGCACCACTCAGCTTGGTGGTCTGTAAACTTGATGAGGGTGCACTCAATGCCACTATGTCACTGATGAAGGTATTAAACAGTATTGGTCCCAGTACAGACTCTTAAGGGACACCTCTCATTACTGAATGTTGAATATACTGTTACGTTGAACACACCTAATTTACTGAAATATTCCTTATTCTTATTCTTACTTACTCTAACTTGGACTCTTACCTTTTTTTTACAAGAATAGATGTAATACTCCAGTTTCACTTAACTAGTATTTGAAGACTGAAGATTAATTTAACTTTCTTGTTCTTTTGTTATTTGTTCTTCTTTCCAGATAAGAAATAGACTTACACTTCCCTTTGTAGTTTTTGTTGTTTTTTTTAAACTCCTGACATGTTTGTACAATCTATCCTGATTGCCTTTCTTTATTCTGACAGCTGTACGTGATTTTGCAGTTTAGCTTTTCTGACTGTAATTTTTATTATTACTTTGGGGATGAGAAGGGCAAATAAGTCTTTTACTGAATAGATTAAATCTGTGGGTAGTATTATTCTCTTAAAAGGATTATCCTGTCCAGTCATCTTTTGTATACATGGCTATAATGAAAAGTTTTATCATTTGACTTTTTCACCTCGAAGATTATCTCATGTCTATAGTACCTTACCCTGCCTTTAAGGACATGGCAATTTATCTGCTGTTAAAAATTTTGTCAGGGAGAATAAGTGAACAATTTTGGCGGCTTGATACCACAAATTTCAACTGTTACTGCAGACACTGATTTATTGTACCCGGTTGCCTTGATGAAATACTAGCCAAGATTTGTTCTAAGATATTTGTATAATATATAGATTATAGAAATAATTCTGTACTGAGCCATGCTTTTAAAAAACGTAATCAATTATTGCTTCTGACACAGGAAAGCCATATATCATCAGCTGAAGACTGATGAGTTATGAAACACCCTGACTCATTAGATACATGAGCACTGCAGAAATTTTGGAACAAATTACCTGGCTTCAAATGATAATTAATAATATTTATCCATCTTTTTTCATCCTGAAAGATTCAAAGGCATTTCTTAGACATTCAGTAGCCAACACAGAAAATAAGACATAAAAATTGTCTGTATTCCCTCAGGAATAAAGGAGGGAATCGCAGGTTGCTCAAGGTAGAGTTATATTATAGCTGACAATTAGCAATTGTCACAGGAGCTATATGCCAAAATTCACTATCACTCAGCTCCTAACCTTCTGCTTTATTCTTGGCAAGTTTTATAACATATCAGGCCTAACATTCCTATTTACAAATTACCTAATATTGAAAGCCATGTAGAGACCCTGAAGGGCTGCTAGCATAATCAGAGTTTATGGCTCTCTTACCATCTATATGTAAACAGTATGTCTTCATTACTATGGGTTAAGATTATATCGTCAAGGCACAGCTTGTTGGATTTAATATTTCCTTAGAACTTTACAAACGAACTCATTATCTTCCTCTCTTGCAAACTAGGTGGCTGATTGTATGATCTCTCTTTCACAAGTCAAGAAACTAAGGTGGGAGGCAAAGCACACTAATTAAGCCACTGTATGAGACAATGTAAGGTGGCATCAGTCGCCCTTGGGTTTGTAGATAATCAATGAAGCGTAGGGTGTGATTCATGTCATCCTAAAGTAGGTACCTAAGTTTGGTTAAATGACTCACCCTTTGCTTCACTGACTGTGTGAACTTGTTTTCTATTAACTACAAAAGGAACACAAGAAACTTGCTCAGATGTCAATGATTACATTGCTGGGTACCAGATTTAATTAGGGAAGTTTTGGGAAACTAGGAAATATGAAGTCTGCCCTAAAAGCCACAAGGGGAAGCAAATAACATTCCATTCATTAAGTCCACTAAAACCAGGCCACTCTAACCCTTTTTTTCTAGACTCAAAATAATATCAGTAAACTTGGATAAAATTGCCCTCTAAGAATGTTCTTTCCCTCTAAGAATGACCTGTAGTCACAAATCACAGAAATAATCCCTCTGCCTGACTGCCATCTCTCTGCTTTGAGTACACGTGAGAGAGTACAGTGGTGAGTCTGGCAGCCTGCTACCTAAAGCTGCCAGATGGAAGCTGACTGCATGAATGGTGGAGAGCCATAACTGGGATGGCATGTTTAGTCATTTACTATGGATCCCAGATTTCAGGGATGTGACTGATTCTCTCCATCGACTGCGCAGACTGTCTGTATGCAACAGCCTGCATCCTGCATTGCTTTCATAAACATCTAAGGGGGGTCGTAGGAATCTGAGCTGTCTTAGGAGGTTGAACAATGAAAGTGACTCTTACTATTGTTTGGTCATATGGATAATAATTCTGGTGTTTAGATTAAAAAAAATGCATACCATAACCACAGCTTTAGAGACTGTGCAGCTTAGAGATTAATCAATAGGTGGACTGGCTGTTGGCTGTTCATTAAAAAGGGAAGAAGCAAGAATGGAAACTCAGGAGACAAACTAGTTCAGTTTCTTTTCAGGGGATGCTTCCTATTTACAAAGAAGAAGGGTTTATGTTTTAAAAGTATCTCCATTCCTTAAGCACATTTCAGATGTATTTTGGAGGACGATGTGTAATGTCCTTATTGCTTTCAAGGTTTCCTTGGGACCATATGGTTAATTAAAAAACAAACTCAACAAACGATGACACAAACAGAATACCAGTGGCTAGCACTTACCCCATCTATCAGACACATGCCAGAGCATAAACATGGGGGTATATTATCAGTTATTGATGCCATCTGGTCTTTTTCCTATTCTGATTGTATAACAGTTTCTTCATTTTAACACAGCCACGTTGGAGGGAATTGATAGTGAGAAATAACAGCCGTCCAAGCACAGGAAATTTAAACAGTTAATGATGTGGAAAATGCATGAGAGAAATGAAGTTGTAACTTTGGCATCCCAGCCCATAAACAAAAGGTAACAGCAACCACAACAGCAACAAACACCACGTCTGTCGGTTTAAGCACTGAAGTTTAAGCATCTAGGAAAAGAAATTACCATCTAGAGACGGGAAACAGTATAAACCACCATTACCCAGAAGCACATTTAAGAATAAGGGAATTTTATCCAAGCTCATGGCTCTTCTGAGCTTTCTGCAGGAGCAGGGAGCTTGCACAGACCCTGTTTGCTGAGGGGTCAGAAGTTGTACACAGCAAGTACATCTGCAAAATGGGCTGCCCAGAGAGTACAAGGCAAAGATGCTTCTACTGTGTGTGTTGACAGGGCTTATTTGTAAGATGCAGCAGGTTGAACCTGTAAAATCCTGCACACTTGTGCCCAATGTACCTTCTTTCATGCACGACTAAGTATATTGCTACCTATAAACCCGGGGAAGAACTGTAGGGTACAGCCACCTCTGCCTCAGGAATATTTTTTTTTTAAGAGGAAAATAAGAAAGTTCTATGGTATTTCAGGATGACAATACTTTTTTTCCCACTTAAAGATCAATATTAAACCAAAACATAAAAAAACCCCACCTAATTGATCAGCTACAGCAATCAACAGTGCTTCAGAACAGTCTCTAGCTGATGGCTAAGTGCAAAAACTTAGAAAATCTGCACTCATACTTAATATCTTACCCTCCAGGCTGTCTTAGGCTCGCCTCTTAGAGCTGTCACATCCTTCAAAAGTAGTGGAATGTTAATTGACTTAGGGATTTGGTCTCATTTTCCTGTATCTTAAGTCACTGTGAGGCTCTGAGATGCTGGCTATCTATCTGCTGTTTCATACTCTGGTTTCGACTAGAATTTCTGTCTTGGATCTGAAGATTCTCTTCTGGCCAAAGTTTCAGCCAAACTCTTGTAATCATGTGAGAAGTTGCAAAGAATGGTAATTTTCCAACAAAAAAAAATATATTTTGCCAGAACATTTCCAAACAGGTCTATTTAGTACCTTGCTTAGACATGTAACACTTGTGGACTGATGTGGTCAGGACAGAGCTTGGGAACCCTGCAGCACCTCTACTAGACTTCCTGAGCGATCTTGCATGAGTCACTTAATCTTTTGTGCTTTGCTTTTATTCCCTCTTTTATCTAGGATTTCTGTCACTTTCACAGTTGTAAGGAGAATGGCAGAATTGTTTTGGGAAGGTGGTGGGTGATAATATGTACTGTACTTAGAGAGTGTGAAAGAAAAGCTTTCTCTCCTTTTAACTTCTCTATAAACTTCGTTTGCTCTGAAAGTTTTGATACTTCCATTGCTCTTCATCAGCTTATCACAAGTTAGCTGTGTCATGTCCAAAGAATTTATTTTTTCATTATTTTCTCATTCTTTCAACACATAGTTCTTCCTAAATGATACAGCAGCAGAAGGAAAAGAAAATAAACACCTGCTGTTCCTGTCTATGTTCTGCAGCTAGAGAAAATGAGTCATTAGTTCAGTGGCAGTTTCCAGCCCACTTACAAAATCTGTGAGGACTAACCTTACGTTTGCCACCCTGTTGTGTTTTAGAAAAATGTCCAGCCACAGAGAGCCCTCTAGTAAGATAATTAGCACAGATTTCATGAAAGGGAGCAACTTAGACTCATTTCTGCTGTAAGTAAAGGTGGGACTGTTTACAGATCACGTTATCACTTATTTTTCACTCATTTAACCCTAAAAGTGTTTCAGTGCAGACCTCTACATAGGGAATCGGATCCAAATGACAATAAACTTATTTTTCTCAGTTACTTCATATGGAGCCTGTGAAAGCATGTCATTGGCTCTCATCTCTCCAGTTCCCTTTTAACAAGGTCTTGGGGATCACAAATTTATAGTTGCCGGTAGCAAAGAGGAATAGTAAAGAAGAGAACCTTTTCCTTGCAAGCACAAAAGGCTGTGGATACAGGGGTTCCTGCATGTTTACCATCTCATTACTGGTCAAAACGGGATGGTCCAGAGTGCAGCTGTGTTATCACAGTGCTCAATGCTATCACACCTGTGTAAGGCTTATTAGGCAGATTAAGGTAATTAAATGCTTAGTACCAGTCTCTTTATGAGCAAAAGGACTCCAGGATGAATATAGAGTCATAGAATCATAGAATTTTCTAGGTTGGAAGGGACTTGAAATATCATCTAGTCCAACCATCAACCTAACCCTGACAAAAATCACTAAAGCATATTCCTAAAGATTATGCCAACCCATCTTTTGAACACCTCCAGGGATGGTGCCAATATCCTGAAGCCTTTTACATCCCTAGTGGGTAAAGTGTTACTATTTGTCAGTGAGGTATTAGTGTCTTTGATCTTGCTCACAGCTGGCCATTCTCTGTATCAGATTTTTCTCTTTCAGCATCTTTTCTTGTTCTTTTTTGTTTGGGGGGGTTTTTTTGAGTTTTTTGGTTTGTTGTTTTTTTGATTTTTTTTTTTTTGTGAAGAAAAGCCAAGTGCTACTTGGACATAAATCCTCACCTGGCTTTGGAAGCAGATACTGGGCTCTACAGCCAATCCTGTACCTGACATGGTGCTAAAAAAGCTGGACCAAAGCCTGCTAAAACCAATAAAACCTTGCAGCAGTTCACTTCAAGCCTTGAATAAAAAAGGAGGGAGACTGGCAAAACTGGGGAACTGCAGTTATTCAAAGCACAAAATGGAGGAGGAGAAACGAACATGCTAATTTCCACTTAAGCATTTCACAGCACGTCATTACATTGTGAAATCCAACACAGCAAAGCAATATACTGCCACTGTCTTCCCCCAGTTTTAAGAACGGTGCATCACACCTGTCTGCCGAGGAGAAAAGCTCTAATAAGTGCTGAGTGGCTGTTTCTGTAGCTGAGTGGATGAGGCAGACCCCAGCGCTCAGTCAGTAAATGTCTGCATCGTTCACAAACTGCAAATTTGTTCACGCTTAACGTTCTTTTCATATCACTCCACCGAGGGTTTGACTGTAACAGCAAAAATGCTTTGCAGTTTTAAGACATATCTCCCCACAGTGCTTCAGATCCTCCACAGACACAAATTAATTCAGCTTCACAGAGCTCCTGGTTTAAGACCTTATTCTACTGGTTAAATGGAGGAGAAAATATTGTCTGTTAAATAAAAAAACAAAAACAAAAACAACCCCAGGTTTGGGACCCTGGAGACTCAGGGACAATATGATATTTCAAATAGTAAAAATTTCAGGAGCCATCTGTAACACAAAGCACAGATTGAGTTCCTTGCCTGCCCATGTCTATGTCTGCTGGGAATCACTCAGCTACTCCTCACACAGATGGGGTTCTTGCTTACATTAAAACCAGGTGGGAAAATGACTATAAGGATCCTTTTTCAACTACTTCATTTGTTTCTCAGTTATCTCTGCTTGTGTTCTATTAGTATCAGCACTGAAGAGCCCATTCAGCTGTGGGATGATTAGGAGAATTTGATTCTTCTCCTTTTATTTGGCCAAATGTTTTAATCTATATACAGAAATTTCATTGGAGTCCTTATTCCCACTGAATGAAAAGACTTGCACTGCATTTTTTTAGAAGAATGGTTTGGATTTCTGGATCAGTCTGCATAATTTTCAGCTGAGGTCCAGCTGGGGTACATTGCCATTGCTCATCAGCTGAGGTGTGACTTACTGACTGGGCACGCACATATTCTACAGCAGTAGGTCAGAAGTGGGAAATGGCACAGGAATAGTGTCTTCCTATTAGATGAGAATTGTAAAAATATGGTTTCTTCAGTAATTTATCGGATGAAGTATTTAACCAAAAAGTCTAATGTCACTTAGAAAATAATAAAACATCCTTTGATTTAGAGTGCTAAAGGTTATGAGATTCACTGCATGGAAAAATCTCTCATTATTCAGAGAGTGAAAGGGAAATACCTTGTATTCTTAAATCTACTCATATCTGTCACTTTTTAATATGGAAGGATAAAAGGTAACACATAGCCTGAGTAAACACAGACAGATGGACAAATCCAGGCAGAAAATTACTTGTGATTATCTTAATGTGACCAGTCAAAATGTAGGAACACAGACTCATTATATTTCTCTTGGATAATCACAAGAAATATAGAAATCATAGTGCTTCTACCAACCTTTTGTAATCTTTTGTCTATGCCTAAATGTTGATAATTTTTCTCACTTCCTAAAGCAAGTCAACACAATAGTGGAACAAGAGCAAAGTTTCCAGAATCCTGGCCTGTTGACCAGCTATGAATGCAGAATCTCTGAATAAGTTATTAGTTTAATAAAAAAATCCTGTAGTGGAACTGGGATATTTCTTAATTCTTTGATAATAAACAACTTTTTCCTTTTCCCTTTCCCAGAAAATCCCTAGTCATTAGGCTCTTCCTGATCAAAATATGTAAATTGTAAATAAATAAAATTGTAAATAAAAATATGTAAATATGTAAATATTTAAAAAATTGCAGATGACTTCCAAAAAGCACAAGAGGAAGGGTGGTCTTAAGAGAATATCAACAAGTGTTTCTCAAGTGTTGTACTGGTATCTTGGCCTCTCTAGGATGGAGTGTAACACACACTGTTCAGATCAGCACTTCTTATTTTAGAGGATATTGCGGTTTAAGCACTAATCACTAGTCAAGTGAGATGGAGTGGTATTTAGTCAATGAAAAGTTGGCATGTATGCTTATTTCACTATGCAACAAGGATAGAATAAATCAGTGAAAGCTGAAAAGGCAGGACGTTAAGAAGTCAAGAAATACAAGGAATACATAATAGAGGGTATTAATTCCTGACTTGAATGCTGTTCTTAATAGCTCAGTCATGAAGTGGAAATATTGTGTTTTATAGGAGATGTTTGTTGGTGTTTTCTTATGCTGTATTGTGCAGGAAATAAAATCAATATTGTTTTTCTGTTTGCACAATTGGAACAATAACCATTAAAACAAACATACTCTGGAGAGAGTTTAAAATGAGAATGCCCTCATCAATTAGACAGATCCCTCTCATCCAGCCTTTTACTCCCAGGATTCAGTATTGGTCTCCAAATGAAGCTAGTGCTGTACACTCCATCCAAAAGAAACACGGGAAACTTGAACAACTGAAATTTAATAATACATAGTTTATGCTGCTGTTCTTCTGTCAGTGCAAAACTGATGTCCCTCACTCTGCTCATTTCATCAGCCAGCTCAGGTCCCTTTCCACGACTAATTAATTTTGTTTGGGTTCTGAAGCAATACAGATTCATATTTAATGAATTAAAAAAAACACAGAACCAGGTTTTTAGAGGTATGGGACTAGTTCATACCAAAGGGACCTTCAGAAGATATCATGCATTAGAAGACATGATTCACCACCCAAGTATCTGGTGCAGAGAAGATCCATGCTTCTCTGGAGTTACGCAAGGACACTGGTTTGCTCTGAAAAAAGGTACAAACAAGGAGATAAAATAATGACTGCCTTTTCTTTCCACCTTAAAGGGTGTACCAAGTCCTTACACTAAGTTTTCCTTATACTCTTAAATGTACTGGACAACTGCTCATTTTACTTCGATTTTCCTGAAACTGTATATGGGAAACAAGGGGTAATGGCTTCAAGTTGCCCCAGGGGAGG
>BJBW01014034.1:0-33518 GCA_004320125.1 Scolopax mira | reverse complement strand
CTGGAGGTATTCAAGAGACGAGTTGACATGGTGCTCAGGGATATGGATTAGTGTTGGGTTGGTGTTGTTTTGGGTGTGGTGTGGGGTTTGTGTGGGTTTGGTTTTTTTTGTTTGTTTGTTTGTGGGTTGTGTGTTTGGTTTTGGGTTTTTTGGGGTTTTTTTGGGGGGGTGTGTGTCTTTTTTCATTGGTTGGACCAGATGATCTTAAAAGGTCCCTTCCAACCTGGGTGATTCTGTGATTCTCCCCTCCTACTCAGGAACCATGTGAAGGCACCTGCAACAAAATTAAGGTTATGAGCTGGACAATTACAAATTGGTTAAAGGAAAATCTGGTAATACTGACATAAATGCATTTGAAAATACAGTTTTGTGATGTAGTTTAGCTAATACCAACCTGTTTCTTCCCCCCCATATACTTATCAAACCCTTACTTTAACTACTCTAGGTTTTCTGGGGTTGAATTTTGCTGCTGGGGAACATTTACCATGGAAAGATAAAGCTACCTTATACTGGCACAAGTACTCCCTCCTGGACTCTTCCATCTGCTCAGGTTTCAGGAACAGATGCCAGGATGAATTTCAGACCTGGGAACTGCAGCTGAGTGAAAGAATGGCTTGTGGCAGCAACAGCTTCCAAATTAAGAAGAAACATCTTTAAAAAAGGAGAGAAAGATAACCCTTAAACCCAGATTCAGTAAAGTGCACTGGAACCAGCATGATGGGCAGGCAATTAATCTGTAAAAAGCCTCTTGCAAAGGTGAAGGAAGAGGACATTACCAGGCAGGGGGAATGACATCTTTCTTGATAATGGCTTGTGGTTATTTTGGAGAAATTAATATATTGAAATGAAGCATTTTAAAAAGGCAAAAATACTCAAAGAACTGAATTTTTAAAATTAAGCTTTTGTTTTCAGTTAGAAAATCATTGCAAGATTAAAATGCTGAAAGCCAGTTAAGGGCTGGATATATTTTGATAACATTCCTTACAGGCTTAAAATAGCAGGTTGTTTCCTCCCCTAATAAGCCAGTTCTGTGTATCACATATGAGATCTTCAGGTAATAAAGCTTCCAGGCTGGAAATACTTTAAAGCTAGCCACTTTTTTAACTAGCATCCTGCTCTTCCACCAATTTTTTAATCAGATTCCTTTATGGGTAATAAATCCCCTATTTTTAGCCTGTAGTATGAATCCCAGAGAATCTTGCCTCACAACCTGTAGCAGCAGGGTTTGTCTGGAAACTCACGGAAATCAATGGATTATTTCATTACACTTCAAATCTCAAATCACCTTCTGTGGCATGTTGTTTTTTTCAAGTCTTGAAATAATAATGAAATTATGCAGTAATATTATAATGACAACTTCTCTCGATTTAAATTTATAATCAGCAAATATAATTAGGTACTTTTCTAAGTCAGTTGTTATTTACTTAACATAGTATAATTACTCAATTACATTAAAATAAGAGCTTTTTGAATAACTTAATTAAAATACTTTTTTTATTCTTTTTACTTTCATTAATGAGTTCATGGGTGAAATTTTTTCCTCAAACTTTTCTACCAGTCAGCATTAATAGTGTATTAAATGTTTTAAATGGGAACTATGGGAAACAGATTATAAAATGGAAAATATAAATCAATTCAGGGAAAGCACTTAAGACAAGCATTAAAAAATCACACATCCTTGGTTCTCTGGTTATAACAAATATTTGACTGTCATCGTGGAACAGATTAATTCAACAGAGTTAACAGAACTTCCACATGTGACATCATGGACCATTGACTATATAATATGAATGTCAGAGTGTTTTATTGCTTGGACATTGCAGACTTCATCCACAGCTTACCGAAACTCATTGAAAGACTTTTATTGACTTCTTTGAGGTTTGAGTTGAACTCAATTTTTTCACCATATTGGTTTTTTTTGTCCTCTTAATGAGCCTCCAGGTCAGTAGAAGCAAGTGAAATGTTCATCTGTCAGGAAGCACAGCCGTCCCAATGGACATAAGTGATATTGCTGTCACTGCACTGATGAGAGGAAAACACAGCAAGGAAGAGGATGGAGCAGTGGTAGGACATCTATAGCCTCCAAGAGACTGACATAATGTGTAACCTTAAGCAAATAATTTATTGTCATATAAATAGAACACTTGTTACTTCTTTTAAACTTCTAGTGTCATGAAACTAAGGCAAGAAAACCTTATCAAACCTGGTTAAAAGCCAGGTTGTCAAAATGTCCAACGTTACCCCCATCTGCAGTGGATAGCTAAATTATCTTATTTTCAAGAAACATCTCTTCATATTTTGAATGGGTGCAGTGAAAAGAATTACACTGTAACTCTGTGAAAGGAGTATTTGGGAGCCTCTCATTACACTTGGTGGATATACAGTGAGTACAGTCAGTAAAGTCAAGGAGCCTGGAGCTCAAATCTCCACTCTGCAGTGGCACTCAGCTGTGAAACACAAACATTACCTGGTTTGACCAAAGGAAAATTCATGTAACTTCATGCACATGCACACATTCACGCTGGTCAAGTTGAGAGGGTCAAATAAGTAAGTCTCAGTTTTCTGTTTACATAAATCCAAATTTCAGAAGCATATGACTGAGGATGGCTGAGTGAGGAATATTCACCTCGGTATTTTTGCAATGTACAGTACTAACCTCATAATTTATTTTAGTGTTATCTTATAAAGAAGAAAAGCAAGAAGATTTAAGGTGAAGTCTTCGGGTCAGTGTTATCTAGGATGGAGGACTATTTTCAGAAGTGCTTTAATTTACTATTCATTACAACAAAATGAATTAATAAACTTCTCTTGAGTTCAATGAGCACAAAATCAGATCTGTTTGTGAGTGGAGGAGCCTCAGGAGTGGGGCATTGGTGAATTTTTTATTGACCACTGATTTTGAGTTTTGTTCATGACATTCAGTGTGTCAGGAGACACTGTAGTAGCTCATGTATGCTGATGTCTGAGGCACAAGGCTGGAGCTAGAAGGTGTTAGCACTACTGCTGGACCATGGTGTTGGCTATGAAGCTTGAAGTCACTCACCCCCTAGTCTGTAGGGTATTTAGACAACAGCTTCTCAGTCAGGGTCCCTTGGTTAAAGGGAAGCATGACCATTAACAGGTAAAATGCAGTGCTGTAAGACAATCATTGGCAAAAGTAGTTTTTTTAAACTGACTTCTGTACCCAGGTTATGTTTTGTAGGTAGCTTCTGTATGTAAAATAGTTTACATACTGGTAAAATGTTGTACACTATACTTTAGAAGAAATAACACAACAAGCAGATCAGGCCTGTAAGAGCTTAAAGAGAGGCCAAAATTATTAGATCTGCTATACAAATTTGTTTCTGGATATTAAGTAATAAAGGAGAATGCTTTGTTATAGGACACACATGTAGGTTATCTCCTCTCCTTCATTTGCCCCTTCCAGTAGTCAGCAGCCACACAGTTGTCCATTATAGTCTTACTTTGAATATGTCATCCATCACTTTTTCTGGACCTGGAATGAGAAGATTTCTCCTTCAGCAGCCTAGCTGAACTACAGCAGCATTCTTTAACTCATTGACAACATAATCACACTAAACCCTGTCAAGGTTTATTTATTGCTGATTATTATTCTGCCTTCCCCTCTACTTTCACCTCACATGCCGTTCACTCCTGGTTGCCATGGAGATGCTACACAGTATTAGTCTAAGTTTAGATTAGCCTTGTAACCTTGCATACTTTAAGATTCTTTATGTTTCTTAGCAACTCGTCTGAATATCTAGATCTTTCAGCTATTCCCATAGACACCGGAAGAATGAATTTACCACCCCTGAGCGCAGGCAACGTTTGTGAACAAGGGAGAAGATGATGCCTTGCCTACATGTGGGTAATCCATACCCTTTCTCATAGATCTGCTGATGCTCACTGAAGTCACCTGAGCATGTAGTTCTTACATAAATAAGTCTTTCCAGGCTGAGGTCCTGCAACTTTTTTTTTTTTTTTTTTACCCAGCAGGAACAAAAGCAGAAGTTGGGGAAAAGATGAATATACAGAATGTTAAGAATTTTGCAAAGAAAATCTTGAACAAATGGAGGTTTGAAAAAAAAGATGACATGGCTATTCATTCCTGGGATCTTAGGATTGAACTTCAAAGAAGCTTTCAGCTATTAATTACCTAGCCAAGAAACCTGCAAAAGTTGTTAGATAGGACACTAGCTGTAAACTATCCTTGATATAACTCCATAGTAATCGACAACAGAATCAACTGTAATGATACAATGTCAAAGTAGAAGTTCTCCATGCAAAGGGAGGCAAGGAGGGAATGCCAGCAGCATTCATCCCTTCGTGTCTAGCTGAGACAAACCCCAGCACTCCCAAGTGTTAAAAAAGACATTTGGAATGGACAGAACTGCAGCAGGAAAATCTAAGCAAGTCCCCCAAACAAGACATACCCACACTAGTGATCCCAGAGAGCAACAATCTCCCCGTATTTCCTAACTACACATTTATAGACAATGATGAGGCTATGTCCATTTAGTTCAGCCTCTTTAGGGCCATATGAAACCTCATATTTTTACAGAAGTAGACGGCAGTCACAGAACTTCGGACATTTTAAATGAAAATCACAGCAAGGAAGTTTTACCTATTTTAACTTTTTATGTTGTGCAGACCTTCCTAAGACAGGCTCAGTATATTATAAGCACCTCTGGGAAATAGCAGAGTTTCTAAAACAATTCAGACAAAAGTATTCCTAAAGGGAAACAACTGTGAATAAGCTTTATGCATTCACAGCTAGTGCATGCTCTGTCTGTCATGTCTCATTTAGCTTCCTATTAGTCCTGTACTTTTCCTCTCCTCTATAACCTGTGCTCTGTTTTGTGATGTGAAAAAAGGCATCAAAATGCTGAGGGAGAAAATGCCCTGTTTGGCAATCCAGACTTTGGTCTGATAGAGGCTGCCACGCTGGAGGATGCCTCAGGGAACAGAAGCGGGTAGCAGTTCTGCTGCTCTCCTCCTTCTTGTTTGAAGAATCATTGGGACGATTTCTTTGGTACCACTTTTGTAGTCAATCCATTGAGAACTTATTTGAGTTTTATGTACATCACAAGGGTGGAATCAGGCCAGTTTTAGCTTCTCCTCACAGGCTCTCATATAGCATTAGAAGGGAAGAATCTCTAATTAAACAAATCTAAAGTCATAATCCTAAACTTCAGAGCACAAATCTCACCCTTTTTGGAGTAATTTATTTCATGTAATTTCAACCTCTTTGGTGGGAGTCATATAATTCCCTCCTCTTTGGACTACAGAAAGATTTTTATGTCTACTTACCCCTTCCCTCCCAACAAAAAGTTGATGCTGAATATTCTGTCAATCAGCTAATTGGTAAACATCATCAAGAATGGTGAAAATCTGAGATACATAAAAGGAACTTCAGAAAAAGCAAATTATGACCAGACCAGCTCTCCAGAACTCAGATGAGTGGGGCCACACATGGGAGTGATCTGTATTTTTTGGAGAAAGAAGTGTCCTGTCATCAGAATCGAAGTTTGCTAAATAAAACTGCTGTAATGTTCTAGTATCTCAGTTATTAGACTGCATGGCCTAGGAAAGCAAATGCAAATCAAGGGAATTAAAAGAAATGCTTGAATTTATTAACAGTTTAGGATGGCATTGTCAGTGCACTATACATAAAGTGAAGAGCTCATTTCTAAAATTATCACTATTCTTTACATCCTCACTGAAATACACCTAATGAAACCAGTGGGAGTTTTAGTTGAAAGCATAGATTAATGAAAAGAAGAGGATGAAATAAGAAAACTGTAGAAGAGAAGAAAATTGCTGATTAAATTTTCAGACTTCCCATACCTTATTCTTAGGGAGCTCTAAATTTCTCTATTATCAGTAAAGAACACACCTTTCACTGTTAGTCATATTGCACATGGCATGTAGGAAACCTCAGCTTTGTTCAATTAATACCAGTCAAACAAAATTCTTATTCTGAAAAGAGAAGTTGCAGAAAAGTGTGCAACTGAGGTAATAAAGTTAACCTGAAATCCTATTTAATATCTTTTCCATAGATGAGCTTGGTACCTCCTCTTGTAAACAAGTTTCAATTTTCTGTTTTAGTTGAGTAATTGCACCACATTCATATTTGCTGAAAGTTGCTGAAGTTCCCCTGAGCTGGATGGGATTGTAATTGCTAATACCAAATCTGAATATTGAGCAATATACCCATACAGAAAGACAGATCATAGACCAAAATTATTCTTCTTCTCATTTCACAGATTTCCATAGAGTGAAACTCAGGGTTAATTTACCTTCAAGTTTTGTTACTGTAATGCAAGCAAAAAAAGACAAAGCAAAGGGTGCATTAACTGAGAAGGAACTGTGTTTATATAATTAAACGAGAATCCAAGGCATTATAACTATACCTCAGAATATAGCAACATTTCATTTGTTTTTCTTATAAATCAAAGCTGAGAGGAATGATTATCTATAGGTTAACTCAAGTGCAGTACTATTCAATCATGCCAGAAACAAATCTGAAGGCTACCAGAAAAGTCTTTGAGCTTATCTAAACCCTTTTGCAATTAAGAATGCTGTCAGCTGGCTTAAATTAAATTTTGTTTGATGGTAGTCCCTGCATCTAAGAGGTTGAGAACATCCATGTAGTCAGACAGTTTGTGTTCATCTGGAAAACCTTAGACAAAGCAGAGAAAGTAGAACAAAGCCAAGGCAGAATTATTTACTGTCTGGGCGTTTTAATATTCAGTACTGAGTCTCTGTCATCCTTAATGCTATAGGGATGATGGCCATTAGAACTGTGAAAATAAGGAGCAAGCTCATGGAAATCACTACAAAGAGGTGCATCATGAGAAGTGCATCATGAGAAGTGAATCAGGTCTTACTTGTTCTGAAACTGTGTGGGGCCAAGTTTTTGCAATGCAAATGAATATCATCTGGGCCGTTGTTCATTTTAGAATTTTATTTCCAAATGGATTAGGCCAAGGTAGACAGACGTCACTTCAGAAAACAGCTTTCTGTGGGAGTACTTCCTCTTTGTTATAAGTGAAATAAATGAAAGTACTGTTCTCTGAACTGTATTCCTACTGTCAGGAGCACAACCGGCTATTTATCTTCCCAGGAGACCACCTTTTTACTGAGTGCCATTCTATTTATATAGAGAGTCTGCTTGGTAAACGAAAGATTTATTCATTTCTCAGGAAAGGGTCAGCACTTCTCCTAGGCACAAATTCCATCTGCTGTCAGATCCATTTTATCAGCTAATAGTTAAAGACAGATGGGAGATTATTTTCTTCAGGAAACCAAGTCTGTCTCACTAGAGAAGATAAGAATAGTTTATAAATGTTCAGGAGAATTAAAAGCTTGTTACAGATCTTTCTTGAAGGCTGCTAATTCCTAGAAGGGATTTGTCTTGCAATATTTTTAGCTGGAGTGTATTTCAGGTTTTGATGCAAGTCCTGCAAGTCATGACTCTTGTGAATATTTATAAACAGAAGTCCTTGGCTAGTTACATCAGGTGCTACCGGATGGGTGTAGCAGCTTGGATTTCTTTATAAACTGAAAATACTGGAATGGGCTGCCCAGGGAAGTGGTTGAGGCACAATCCCTGAAGGTTATTTAAAAGACGGGTTGACATAGTGCTTAGTGATATGGTTTAGTGATGGATTTTATCAGAGTTAGGTTGATGGTCGGGCTAGATGATCTTAAATGTCCATTCTAACCTAGACAGTTCTATGATTCTAGATACCCCAGAAGACAGGTAAATACCATAGCCCCTCACTGCCTGGGGCTCAATAGAGCCTTAAGCTCACTGCTGTCAGCTCTTCAGTTTGTGGTCAACTCAAGCAAACTTTCTTTGTGCCACAGTCACAACTTCCATAGAGTAGGTGTGCTTGGGTGCTGCCACCTGACTCCTTGAGCTGCTGCTGATGATCTGAAGCTCAGTTCATCCCAGCTGATGTGCTGGGATGGCAACGGGATGCAGCACTACAAAGGCAGACAGACACTGGTTTTATCCATCCATTTCACTGGCTTGAAATCTAACCTCTTCATGTGAGTTCCTGTTGAATTCTAGTGTGAATACCTTTGCTTGAGCTAGTTTACCTTGTCTGGAATCACCAGAGGCAATGTCTTCTCCATGCAGTGAAAAATGATGTAGAGATGCCAGCCCTACCTTTAGGCCAGGAAGCTCTATAAACTAATCAGCCTGTCTCTGCGTCTGAAATAATTAGTTCTGATGAAGGGCAGACCTGCTGCTCTGTCTGTATCACCACACTGCACTGACATTCTCTTAGACCTGAGCCAGAGTTTCCTGTAATTCTTTTATTTACCTTAGTCTTAGGATAATACCTTTCATTAGCAGCCACCGTGATGACAAACCCAATACCCGACTTTAACTTGAGCCGTAACAAATGGCTATTGAACTGCATCTGCCTCTCTGCAGCTGCAGTAATTTAGAGTAAGGATTCAAATTGGACTTGGCCCCGAGAGGCACCAATTTTAAGCAGCCTTGAGTGAGGGGTGAGAGGATTTAGCATTCCATCAGGTACAGTTTTAGTCAGAGGCATGTGTATATGCACACACACACACAAACCTGCCACACTCATATGAACACAGAGGAGACTTCTTTCTGACAGAGTGGCTGTACTCCAGTGCTGTCACCTTCTAAAGTTCCTATTAAAATTCTGCTTTAATTAGTCTCAATCAAACTTACAGTACATTTCTTATTAGGATGCATTATATTTATCTCCTGTTATTTTGGAAGTCACATCCATTGCACTCTTCACTGCATTCTGTAAACACTTTCTCTGTTCTCACAGACAGGTCGGGACCCCTTAATTGGATACAGTTCCCAGCCACTCATTTAGATTTCCTTGAAATCTTTCCATTTAGCTTAATATCAAATTCCGCTTGTGTCTTCACCAAATATTAATGCTGAAAAACTAATGTCAAGCTTCTCAGCTCTTGTAAGCATCTTCATGTTTTATCCACTTTAGTCCACTAAATTGTCACTGTGTATCTTCACATCACAATGCTTGACTTCTATTTTATTCTCAACAGTGGTAGACCTAAGTTACGTTTTTCCTTTGGTTTGGTGATACTGATTTAAAATATGCTACTTCACATTTAATTGCTATCTCCTTGGCAATGGAATATATGAAAATTTCATAAAACTTTAATGATTTAACTTCTGTCTCATCCTCTTCATCTAAGTCTGAGAAGGATTACTATTGCCCTTGCAAACTGAGATATGAAAAAGTAGGAATTAAAACCTCTTGACTGAAGTCTTACAGGATTTCTGTAGTAGACTTGTGAACAGCACAGGTCTTCTTTTCTTCCTGCTGAAACATCTCTTTGTAGGTGACCATATGGAGACGTTCAACTGAGCTGCCTAAATACCAGCTTCTTGTATCTTTTGAGATTCTGTAGGCTCCAAGAAAGTCCCTTATAGGTCTTAGGGAAGATCTAACTCCTGTGTGGATGTCTTCGCTAACTGAGAGTGTCTTAGATGTCACTTGGTGTTTATTGTTTGGCAAAAAAAATGAGCTGTATCTGCCTGGCTGTGATCTAGGCTGCAGGAGGTATAGTCCTTACAGCTGGTGAAGAGCTGTTCAGGTCACCCTCAGGTAGGCAGTTTGTACAGAATCTACCTACTTTTGCATGTCTCTGCTGGCATCTGGGATGCCTGAGGGTGCCAGACACATCCAAAGAGAGATGGAAAATACGACACTAGATCTATAGGAGATTTGTGTTTTTCTGGAGCAACAGCTGGAGGCCGGCCTGGACAGCCTGCAGCATCTCCAAAAGTACTGAAAATTTAAACTCTGGAACCTTAACTGAACTCTTCATCTTTACTGAGCAAACTCAAGTAGCACACAGATAAATACCTGCAAGATGATACCTGAAGTCTCAAACCAAATCCCATCCTTTGTGTCAGCTGCAGACAGAGCAGAAAATTATGACTCTGGCTGAACTGTAGTGTGGAACTGACAAAGGTCCCAAATTAATCTTGTTCAAAACTAAACAAAACAAATAAAACAAACTGGAAAGAATTTCCTCAACATGTGTATGAGTTTTGTGTGACAGTGTTTCTTGGTGCCGTGTTTGGTTTGTAGAGTGGAGTTGTTTTCCTAGGATGACATGTGTAGTGACTTGTTCTGAGCTGGACCTGCAGAGCCTGAGTCTTTCCCAGCTTCTGTTTCTATGAGCTGATATCTCAGGTGTAGTATTTATGCACTGAATTATATGGCACAGCTTCAAATCTCATAGCCTGCAGCAGAAAAACAACTCAAAACAGAGATTTCACTTCGGTGCACTCGCGTACTTTCTATTCTTGAACAGCTCTTGGTGCATCAAGAAGTGTGTACTTGGTAACTAAAATCTTATTTAACAGAAGGGAGAATGTATCATTTAGGCTTTACTTTGCCTTTTATTAGTCTTAGATAGTCAATCTTCTACTTTTTTCTTCTCTCTGTTTTTGTTCCCACAGAAATCAAACTTTTTAAAAACCCCAGTGTGCTAAACAGGAGAATTTTATCCCTAATAATTTTAATTAAATGGCACCATAGTTCAGTTTTGCTCCTCACACTGAGTTCTGCTCAGAATTTCTGAGTAACTTTGTGCCAGCCCTTGCACCCAGCAGATTGCTCAAGCATTGGATGTTAGGATGTTTGGTCGATCCTCCATCCTTTCCGTGGTATCCCTCAATCTGTATTAAGGAAAGGTGCCCCTGACACCCATAACCACATCATCCATTATATTGTGCTTACCCCTCATTTTTCCCCCCCCCCCCCCCCCCCCCCCCCCCCGCCAAATGAAAAGCCTGCTCACTCCTGCATAACTGTTTTCCTTTGGGCCCTGTTTTTGCCAATTCAATGCTTTTATCTGATAATCTTGTAAACCAGTACCCTCATTTCAGTAGTTTTGATATTTTTTCACCCACCCGAGTTCCTGATACTCATTTCATACCTTTTATCTCCTAGTTTCTCCATTATTATTTTATTAGTTTAATTCCAGGTTAAAGCAGGTGGTGATGACCACCTTCTTTCCTCCTGCCATTGCTTGTGGTGGTAAACAATTTCTCACACTTTTGCCTTACTGGGTTAACCTCAGGCTAGGTCTGACCATTTGCATACACGCTTTAACTCTATTTTGATATGTGTTGCACTTACTTTCTTTAGAAATAGTTAGGGAGAAAATAAGTAAGGCAGAGGGAAATGATGCTATGTTTAACTGAGAAATCTAGTGGCTTGTAAAAGGAATTTACAATTGCACAGATTCACAAATTAAATTTAAGTGCCAGAATAAATCAGAAGTTTCTGCTTCTGGCTTCTTTAAGAAGCCTTTTTTCTCGTGTGAACCATTACAAATTGTTGAACTTTGCAGCTCCTATGGCAACATAGATGCTTCCTCTTCCTTCTGCTCTGAGCAACTGGCATTGAGAGCATTGATACTGGTCACCAGGAAGCTTCTTGCTCTGGGTTCAGATAGGTTTGTTAACACTGCGACTTCACCCACTTTGATGCCAAGGTGCTGGCTCAGAAAGTTGTAAATCCAGTCTGATTTCTAGCTTATTTCTATGTGGTGTGCTGTCTCCTGTTGAATGTTAATAATTTAGGATGCTTCCTGGTACTGTCTGTGTTGGTCTTTGTGACCAAGCCCTTTTGGTATGGCTATCATGACTCTAAGAAGGAATTGTAAAGACTGATGGAGCTTTGTAAATTGTAAAGGAATTGTATGGTATGGCTTTCATGACTCTAAGAAGGAATTGTAAAGACTGACGGAGACCTTGGAGCTGGGCAGGACACACCCCACAAGGGGCAAGGAAGACAGAAAGCCAGGTCTCTCTGAGTCCTGGCACAGATTCCCAGTTTGAAGTTGTACTGGATACATTTGCAGTCATTCTGTGTCTATTGAGGATACCTTATAACAATGTTTTCAAGTAAGCTGAATCTGCCTAGGAAAATTTTTGGGCACTGAAGCCAACTGGCATGAGTGTTAATGAACTCTCTTAGCCCCCAAAGCAGAGTGGCTCCATACACATCGCATATTGGGAATAGTCCCCGGACTATTCTAACTTGCAGACAGTGCTCTGGAGCTTTTGGGAGACTGCTAATACGCACAGGCTAAAATTGCACCAGGGACTGTTCAAACAGTTTCATAGTACAGTTTGTCACATTTCCATGACGAAGAACATTCCCCAGACCTGTCTAATTTCCTAGTATAATCACTGCCTATACAGCTTGTGCAGTAATGTCGGCCTCCTGCAGTACAAAGCATTCTGAGCATTTGCCTGTGCCAAGGCATCCTTGGAGATAGATTCACAAAGAACAGAGCTTGAGAGGGTACAACACGGCCATTGAACATGCTTGGACTCAGGTGTGGGTCTGATTTAGTTTTTGACATTTAATGTAGGCATTGCTTTCAAAAACAGGGAGTAAAAACTTTACCCTTGATACTAAGCAAAGTAAACACCCTGTCATTAGTCAGGAATCTGGGACACATTCTCAGATTTATGTAGGAATTGGAAGATTTCTGCCAGCATCATGGAACACTTAAAAGGTATAAGGCTGTCATGGTACTGCATGTATTAAAAAAAAGAAGCAGATTCAAACCATCAGGAAGAACGCTAGCAGGTTAGTGGTGAAGAAATAAGCTTGCAGAGTTGCACATACTGTTAAATAAATGAAGTATCTGGGTATTATTTTGTCAGTGAATCTTAGTCTGTTCAAAATACTGTAACTTCTGGGACTTGTGAATCCCAAACAGCTCAATTCTAAGTTATGAAAATAATATATTCATGCAGGTCTGTGGGAGTTAAAACGACATCAAAAGCAGTAAAGACATGTAACTCAACGTCAGTACTGTAGAGGGAAACATATTTGTAATTGAGAGGAGACCTCCTGCAGAAAGGGTTAAATGGCCTCCATGGATCCCACAAGCTTCTCATTCAATAGATATAAATAAGGTACAAAAGAAGCAATAACAGGTGCTGTCCAGCTCAGTGACCTGTTAACAGCAGATATTTAGCATGAAATTCTCTGTGACCAACAGAGAGCAGCTTGTGAAAATAGTTTGCTCTTCAACTTATTGTGTCCAGCTTCTTTTTTTGTCCATACAGCCCCCAGGCTAAATCTCTGCTGACAACAGTAAGTCCCCAAAAAAGCATTCCTGCAGACTGTCCTTGCCCTGCTGCCACCCACACGGCAACCTGCTACATTCTGGTGAAAACACTGAAACTTTTTATTACAATCATTGCTCAATCCATACTACAATGATATCAACGCCAAGCAGGAACTGCAAGCAGGTCTATAACTGAGAATTCATCAGAAAACTGGTCTCTCTCAAATCTGAAAGACACTAAATAGATGCTGGAATTTTATGACCAAGACAAAGTTTGGTTTTGCAGGAATTTTTGGCTTCACAGAAAGGACAACAGAAAACAACTTCTGAAATGCCTCATGGAAAGTCTGTTTGCAATTTTGTTGAAGACAAAGAATACTAAAATATCTAACTGTGATCCTTGGGGAGGAACAAAAGTTATGACAAACACAACTGCTGCAAGAAGGGTAGTGGTCAACAGCTAAAAAGTCCAGGTGAAGATCAGTGACAAGTGGTATCCCTCAGGGGTCTCTACTAGAACCAGTATTGTTCAATATCTTTATCAATGACATAGACAGTGGGATCAAGTGCACCCTCAGCAAGTTTGTGGACAACACCAAGCTGAGTGGTATGGTTGATTTGCTTAAAGAACAGGATGCCATCCAGAGGGACCTGGACAAGCTCGAGAAGACAGACAATGTGAACTTTATGACGTTCAACAAGGCCAAGTGCAGGGTCCTGCACTTGGGTCAGAGCAACCACTGGTATCAATAAAGGTTAGGGGATGAAGGGATTGAGAGTAGCTCTGAGGAGAAGGACTTGGAAGTATAGGTCTATGAAAAGGTGGACATGAGCCAGCAATGTGTGCTTGCAGGCCAGAAAGCCAACCACATCCTGGGCTGACTAAAAAGAAGTGTGGCCAGCAGGTCAAGTGAGGTGATTCTGCTCCTCTATTCTGCTCTGGTGAGACCCCAACTGGAGTACTGCATCCAGCTCTGGAGCCCTCAGCACAGGAAAGACATGGACTTGTTGGAGCGGGTCCAGAGGAGGCCACAAAAATGCTGAGAGGGATGGAGAACTTCTGATATGAAGACAGGCTGAGAGAGTTGGGGTTGCTCAGTCTGGAGAAGACAAGGTCTCCAAGGAGACCTTATTGCAGCTTTTTAATACTTCAAGGGGCCCTGCAGGAAAGACAAACTCTTTAGCAGGGCCTGCTTCAGTAGGACAAGGGGAAATGGCTTTAAACTAAAAGAGGGTAGATTAAGATTAGATATAAGGTAGAAATTTTCTACACTGCAGATGGTAAAACACTGGCCCAAGTTTCTCAGAGAGGTGGTAGATGCCCCCATCCCTGGAAACATTCAAGGTTAGGTAGGACAGGTTTCTGATCAACCTGATTGGGTTGAAGCTGTCTCTGCTGACTGCAGAGGGATTTAGACTAGATGACCTTTAAAGGTGCCCTAAAACCCAAACTATTCTATAATTCTATGAAGAAGGAAAGAAATGTTTTAACAGTATTGCCATAATTTGAGTTATGGGAGCATGTCCTTATTAAATAAAATTAAGCACAGGATCAGAAAGATACCTAGACATAAAAAGAATTATTAACAGATCCCATGTTTCTCCTTTCACATCTTTTGTTGTTGTCATTTGTTTGCTTTTGTCTCAGATTAGATGACTGAGTTTAGGCAGCTAACTCTTCTGAAAGAGCTGATAGTCCTCAAATGCTAAATCAACAGTGTAATCAATAGGTGGTGTATGTTTGTAAAAGTCTGTGTAACAGTGCTGTTTCTTAGGGCCCATGACAGTACCTGATCTCTTCTAGGCACTGAGATACAAAAACATTCATCTTACTTACACTGGAAATGAAATGCAGTTTTGTGAGTTTTCAGTTCAGGGTGACTGCATTACCAGATCATTATCCACTATTTTTTCCTTTTTATGCTTAGGAGTCATACAATGACATACAGAACTCCAGCAAAGGATGACGACTCTGCAAGTAGCAGGCTTCTCTTTCCAGAATTTTATATCCTCAGTTCACAGACCAGGTCCTTCATGGACAAGTAAAGCAGGTGTCCCCAGGTATGACATTTTAACTATTGCTATCACTGTTTCACTGTTATCAACCAGTATTGGTGGCCCCAGAAGTCACAATAACAGATTATCCTACCTTGGTGCGTTCAGCAGAACAAAGGACAGGACAGTCACACTGGGAGACGCCAGACCAGGATGGAGCAGTCCTCCATCCCATTCAGCTCTGCCCCAAAATTTCCATCCAAATATGGTCAAATCACTTAATTCTGTGGTGCTTGTAAATGCTCACAGTCTTCTCTTCATTGCCTTCCTTCATGGCCCTCTTGCATTTTGGGCTAGGACTCTCACCAGCAGCTTGTAGTAGGCTCAGCTCAGAGGGGCTCTGCTATAAACTTGATCACCATGGAACTCAGAATGCAGATGAAACAATCCCAGTTGAGAAGACTGGGGGCCTGGAAGAGAACATCTACATTTCTCCTCCCATTTCTTGCTCAGCAAAGGTCATTCTTTCATATGTGCACATTTCTCAGAGTATCTGACAAGTTCTGCATGCCAGGGAGCCCCCAGAAGAGGTGTGATTATCAAAGGACTCTAAAATCCTGTGCCCATGACAGAAAACTCCAGCTTCTACCAATCACTGACTGGATGGGATGCAATTTTCAGGGGTTGCCTGATCTCATTCTTCATGTCATGTTGGAAAGGCATGTGGAGGGGACCAATATTACCTGTTCTCTTCTCTCAGAGATGTTCTGTCAGAGGCCACAATTGTATGTAGACTAATCAGAGCTCAGTGTGCATCAGTCTTTCTTTACAGCTGATCTGACTGATAGAGTTATCAGTCCTTCTTTGCGTACCAATCTATGTGACAAAATGCAGTATCATAACAGCAGTGTGCACAGCTTTGTCCGAGTTGTGAAACAGCAGCTCACAAGGTGAATGGGCAGTCAATCTTCAAAATGGCTGGCAGACAGAGCAGGAACTGCAAATAAATGTTTTATGATTTCATCTTAGCTGGGAGCCCAGCTCTTCTGCTGCTGCCCTTGTACTTCCTAGACTGTGCTGTGTTATAACTCAAATTGTATGCAAAAGAATAGAGGCAACACAAGGGAGACACAAAGCCTAATAAACCTAGCCATGGACTGCACAGAAGGGCCAGACAGGACTTTCTTTCAGCTTTGATTTATAACAAGCAGAAAAGCAGTGACCTGACCAATTATCCTCTCTTTGACTGTGTTGTGCTCTTTCTGCCACAGTGGTTTTTTTTTTTTGCTAGAAGACACATAGTTATTTTTACATTGTTTTTTGTATATAGTGAGAGTCTTGCAATCTCTGCTCTGGTGGGTTAAGCAGACAGCTGTGCCTTCCATTGAAGCTGGCAACTATGACTTGCAAATATTTCTATCTATGCAGTTATGCTGCACTCTTCAAGGCTGAGCAATGCAAATTTCTTCTGTTTCTTTCTATGGTTCCTACTGGGATTTGACGGAATTCAAGTCATCAGAGATATCCAAGGCAGAACTGAAGAGGACTGTGAGGTTTTAAGATACTGCTGGATATCTTAGGATATTCATAGACTGGAAAGTCTGCCAGTGCTCTCTGTAGTGCAGGACTCCAAAAAGATAAATGTTCTTTCTGTCCTTGCAGGAATCTGAAGGCGAAAAACAACAACAAAAAAACCATCAGTATCCAAAGCTGGGTTTTACTTTAGTTATGAAAGTACAAACATTTATTCTAGACACCATAGGCTCTAGACACACAAACCGAAGGTTAATGCTTGGTAATATTCTAAGCACACTTATGTGCCACTGAGCAGTGCTTGCATACATGGGAAATGCAAATTCCATCATCCAATTAAGCTATGCACTGTTAGGTCTCACCTCATTGATGTCAACAGTAATTATTCTCATTATGCCCAGGCTGAAATGGGTCTGTAAAATCATAAGGTAAAACCCAGATGCCCTTACACAAGCAAGAGTCTTACAGTTTCATGGCATTTACTCTAGAAGATATCAGTAGTTTCATCCATTCCTCTTCACCAGGTTTTGTGATGAACTTCCTCTATTCCCTTACTGTTTATCCACAGCCCCCTACTCAACCCCACTGATAGAAGAGCTCCCTGGTAACAAGCTTCATCTTTCTTCTGCTTGGTTTCCATACATCACTTCCAGTTAACTTTAACATCTTACAGAATGCAGTTTTGTAAAAAAAATTGTCCACCAGAGTAGATACAGAAAAGGATTTTAAAAGACAGTAATATGAAAATAGGATCCCACGTTTAAATAAGGGGACTTGCAAGATTTTATTTCAAACACAGCTCCTGTCAGGGCTTCTCTGTGCCATTCTGTGTGCAAACAGCAAATGTAGAAAGCTTTCTTCTAAAAGCAAATGACATGATGTAGAGCAATAACTCAACTTTCAGTCTAAAAAGCTAAAAGATGTTCTGAAAGAATCCAGGTTGCCCCAGAAACCTGTGCCCATCAATTATAATTGCACTGCATATTTGTTGACCCTTCCTTGGGGGTTCATACAAGTTCCTTTCCATTTGTTAGGCCTTACAAGAATTTATCATCTCGTGAGATTAGCAGCTGATGGCACACTGTGGTCTAAAGATTAAGCTGACCTCCATGAAATTTATGTTTGTTTCTCAACTATATACAAACTGTGTGCAAACAAACAAACAATCTGTTTAGATGTCTGCACGGAGATGATATTGCTAGCAAGTACTTTCACTTTCCCCCAGAAATTGTTCTAGCTTATTTGTTTTTGTGGTGGGACTTGCTATGACATATAAACAGTTTTAGGAGGATATACATTTCTTGATTTTACATTCCTGCTTGACTCCTATTCATAATAGAAAAGTTTAAAGCAACTGCACAAAGATGATCAAAAAAAGAAGCTATGCAAAGTGTTTAGTCTGTTTTCCTTAAAAATTACAACTATGTCAAAAAAAAAAAATGAGAAAAGGAAAAAGTAGCTACTCCCTTTGTGGTAAGTAGACAACACCATGAAAATGAAATCAATGGAGATATGGGAACAAATAATAGTTTCCCTGATTTTAAGGAAAAGATTCTTAAAGGAATTAATGAGAAACTTTGGTACAGGTTTCTTCTTAAATTTTGGAGCAATAATGAATTGGGTTTGTTACAGGTATCTTGGGTAAATTAATGCATTTTTCTTCACTGGGGACAATACAGATAAAACCTGCAAAAGCAATGCCTCCACGGATCACAAGAATGATGTGACCACTGATGGAAGAAAGAACAGCCAAATGTTCTTGCAATCACTCTGGCTTCCTCACAGGTTTATTTAGAACTCGGATTATTGAAGTATTCATAAAACTAAGGGAAGAATTCAATTTTACTTCTTTACAAGCATGAAAATTGGATCTCAGTGTAAGTAATTGCCTAATGCCCTACTGCAAAAGTCTGAATAGCTATTCTAATGATTTTTTAAGAAAGGAAGAATTAAATGCAATTTTATTTCTGAGTTACAATTTTTGTTACATATTGAATGAAAAACAGTCTTTCTGAGAATATGTTAATCACTTAGGCTTGAGATTTTGCAAAGGTAGACAAAATTGACAAAAATATAAATAATGAGTTTACCTTGATAAATATCAGCCTATAGGGACAGTAATATATTTTACCCAAATATACATTCATTTTATCATTGGATTCAAGTAAGAATTACTGTTAAACTCAACCAGTCTGAAGATATGGAAAAAATAATTTTGAAAAGCTGTTAGATAATATAAATATTGTTCTATTCATATTACCACCCTCTCTTTTCCTGCTCCTAAAACCTTTCTCTTAACACAATTTGGATTCACCTGGTGAGTAAAAACTTGCTTACTTCAGGGCTGTACCTGAACTTTAGTTTTTGAAGCTATTCAGATCAACATTGTTTTAGATGTCACTGCTTTCTGTTGAGAATAAGGAAGGTAACAGAATTAATGTGAAGCATATTTGGCTCATTAGGTGAAAGCATGAATAATAGGTCTGCTACCAATTAATCTGGTTTAATGAACTACTCCATATGTCAGGGAATTGCAGAGTTTTTTGTATCTTTATCTGTACATCTCTATATCTACATACACATCTAATGTTAGGGTCTAGAATATTTTTAAGTTAGCTTTTTCTCTTCTCCTCTGCCAGCTTCTCAGACATTTTAAAATTAATGATAGAGAAATAATTCTTAAGAATTCCAAAGGGTATGGAGATGTTTGTTTTAAATGCTATGAAAGAAGTTAAACTTTAGTGGGAGCCTGAGGCCTTGAAAACATGGCAGTCATAACTGGTGAAAATCTAAACCACCGTTTTAATTCTAGGGCATTTACATTTAACAAATGGGGAAATTAGAGGCTGAGAGGCTGAGGCCATGAAGTCTATTGAAATTAAAGAAATTCTATAAAGGATTAACTGTTTTGGGGAGAAATAGTTTCAGGTTGTGAAAACCACATCTTTTTAATCATAAAGTTAAAATTGGGTAAACTACGTATAGCCTCAATTCACCATGGAAAAAAAAAAATATTTTTAGGAGGCATTGTATCAAATATCTCCTTTAGGTGGCAGAATACTTTCACAAAATATATCAGAGCTGAAACAACACATTCCACAGACCTGGGGCAGCAGATAGGAAAATGCAGTAGAATTGGCTTTGTTGGTATAGTGTGCACAACCAGTGTCATAGTGAATAACGACATAATAAATGAATAAATAAATAAATAAGGTTTTCTGCTACTGTAATAGTGATCACATCTACTTTTAAACTTCATTCATAGATTAGATATCTAGTCAAGTACATTTTTTTTGTTCTTATTAATAAACTACGACAGAGCGGAAACCTTATTTCTTTCCACAGCTACCTAATGGAGTTGTTACGCTGAAGATAGAGCCATATTCTTAGAGTGCACAGTGAGAGGCACAAGCAGTGATGCCCAGAAATTGCATTTTTCATTAGGTGTAAGGTAAAAATCTTCATTAAAAGAGTGTTCAGACACTGGAATAGTTATGGACAGAGAGGTTGGGGAACTTCCATCTCTGGAGGAATTTACAAATTTTTCTTTTTTCTTTTTCATCTTTTGTGGGCATCCCAAAAGCAGTCAATGGATTTCCAGGGAAATGAAGACTGCAGATAGAAAACAACTGGAATAGACTTGAAAGAGACTGGCCTCTCTGTTCTGTACCATACCTTGTTCAACTGTACCTGCTTTTCTTTACATAACACAGCTATAAAAGGCTGATTTATTCTGAAATAGTACATTTAATTTACTATAAAATATTTAGGAAATGAGGCCTAAAAGAAGAGGCAGAAATTACCTTTTATACCATCAATAATACAGGAATTCTACAGAGGCATAGCCAGAGGGAAGTTATTTACAGCTTTACCCTTATGATTCAAAACTGCCTCCCTTGCTCTGCTCACCCTCTGCTTCTGTGGATAGAGAAGGCTTAGGCCACTGTGACCTTCCACAAGTTCTACAGCTCTTGCTGAGACAAATTTTCCCCAAAACCTTTTTACCAGATATGAAAAAGCTTATACATCATAAAAGAAATCGCTATGGTAAAAATTCTGACTGTTACCATGGTTTGGTTCTGTTTAAAACTTATTTAAAATCTTCATGGCTGCAAATTTTGCTTTAAATCTAATGTCAAATATTTTCATAAGGGAAAGGAGGGATCCTTTCCCTGTGTGTCATAGGATTGTAAGAGCATTCAAGTGCTGGGTGTTCAAAAATGCTCATGGGAACTTGTTCATCCTGTTTGAACAGACTTCTGCAACTTATGCAAAATATGGCAATATTTGAAAATAAAGTCTGAACTGACAGATTTTTCCACTGTATATTTCACAACTAGGATCTAGGTCTTATTTGTGAAAATCCTTCCTCTTCAGTTGACTATATCCATCAGTCTAACACTTCTGTTTGTTTCTTAGCATACTGCTGTTTCCTCCCTCCCTCCCTGCTCTTCCTTCCCATCATAAGGGGGATGGAAAGGCCCATAGGCATTGGCCAAGAACTGCATTACTTAGAGCATCTCTGGTAATCAATGTGATTACTGTTAGTGAAAGAGGAACATAAAGCCTTAGAAAGCTGGTACTAGTAAAGAAATCACTGATTCTTTGAACACAAAGGTTTCTGTTATGCTTGAAGGTGAACTTCTTTTGGAAGACAATCTGATTAAAGAGGAAGTGTCCTCTATTCTGTTCTGAAGAAACCACTTTTTGCCAGTACAGTTCTTCATAAGTCAACAGCTGATCCAGCATATTAAAGATTAAGACAGATGATGGCATCTCTTGATTAAAACCTTTCTATGCAACACTACAGTCTTGCCCGTTCTGCTCGAGAGTAAAAATGATGAGCCAATCAGCTGCCAAGTGGAAGCATCATCAACCTGTGGAGGTCAGATCCTCCTCTAAATATATTTGAAATATGCCACAGAAAACAACTTCAGGGAATCTTACTGAAAGCCATCAGTCTTTCATAAAGCTCCAGCTGAAGCATGTCCTTTCTATGCCCTTTTGTTTGACTGATAGACCTGGCTCAGTGTGATCCGAATGTTTAGTAGGTCTACTTTCTAACACTCCCTAAGAAACAGACTTGAAGGCTTTTTTGTTTTCATAGTATTCTATGGTCTAAAATGTGCAATATATAATGAAACATAGATATCGTAAATCTAGATACAAGCAAAATGTCAAATATCATCATGTTGAGTCTGCTGCTACAAAATATATTTTAATTTTTTTTTTTCTTGATAATTTTCAGCTAACCTTGTTTAACTCATAGCTGCAGATTTAATAGTTTGCAATTACCTGATCTTGCATTTGTTACAACTGAACTTGATCCAAGTTTTATTGCACTATTATTCTAGATCATCTCGTTTTATAAAATTCTCAACTTCACTGTGTACTACATGGGATAAGCAACTCAAAGAAATTTTTAATCTTTGGATATTTGTTCAGTATGACAGTTGACAATGTTCAGAAGCCATTCACTTCAAATGGCATCCTGAATCAGAATCCAAGCTAGTTACTGGTATTGGGGCCAGTTCTCTTTAACAACTTTATCAATGATCTGGTCAAAACAATTGAATGCACCCTCAGTAAGTTCGCAGGTGACACCAAGTTAGGTGGGAATGTCGACCTGCTGGAGGGTAGAAAGGGATCTGGACAGGCTGGATCGATTGACCAAAGCCAATGGAATGAGGTTCAATAAGGCCAAGTGTTGGGTTCTGCACTTGCATCACAACAACCCCATGCATTGCTACAAGCTTGGCTGGACAGCTGCTGGGCAGAAAAAGACCTGGGGGTGTTGGTCGACTCATGGCCAGCAGTGTGCCCAGGTGGCCAACAGCACCTTGGCCTGTATCAGGAAGAGCATGGTAAGGAGGACTTGGGAGGTGATTGTCCTCCTGTACTCGGCACTGGTGAGGCCCCACCTCAAGTACTGTGTCCAGTTTTGGGCCCCTTACCACAAAAATGACATTGAGGTGCTGGAGCAGGTCCAGAGAAGAGCAACAAAGCTGGTGAAGGGTCTGGAGGGTAAGTCTTATGAGGAGAGGTTGAGAGAGCTGGGATTGTTCGTTCTAGATAAAAGGAGGCTGAGGGGAGACTTTATCACTCTCTACTAATACCTGAAAGGAGGTTGGAGAGAAGCAGAGGTTGGTCTCTTCTCCCAAGTCACAGGTGGTAGGGCAAGAGGATACAGCCTCAAGTTTCACCAGGGGAGGTTCAGATTGGATATCAGGAAAAATTTTTACACTGAAAGGGTTATGAGGCATTGGAATGGGCTGCCCAGGGAAGTAGTTGAGGCACCATCCCTGGAAGTATTCATAAGACAGGTTGACATAGTGCTTAGAGACATGGTTTAGTGATGGTTTATATCAGAGTTAGATTGATGGTTGGACCAGATGATCTTAAAGATCCCTTCCAACCTAGACAATTCTATGATTCTATGTAGAAATGTATATAACATTACAGTTGGGCTACATGCATCCTAGGTAAAATGCCAGCTGTGTCACTGCAATTATACAAGTGATCAATCTCATTTTAATGTAGTGATTATCTAACCAAATGAAAAGTTTAAGACTTCCATTTTACATTAGGTGTTATGAAAACCTTTCATTTAGATTTACTTAATAAGAACACAGAATGTCTCATAGATGACACAAAATTGACAGCTTAGTCAAATCCAGAGATGATTGAAAGAAACTTCAGAAAAAAAAATCCAAATATGCAGCTTTAGCAATTGAGAAAATATTTAATGCAACCAACTGTTGATAAATATGAAGTAATGTATAATATAGGAATAAAACTGATCTAGTTATATACTAAGTTGTCATGAAAATTCAGCAGATATCCTTGTTTTACTTTCAATCTCAGGTGAAGAAAAAACAAACAAAATGAAAGATACAAATGAAAAAAAAGAACGAGACAATCATAACATCTCTGCTTAACGAGTGACCTCATCTTGAATGATGTTGTTGCTCATCTTATCTTAAAGCTAGAGGACCTGAAAAGTGCCAATAACCTGTAAGAACTATCAAAGTAAAGAAGAAGTGAAAACAACAGGATTGTTTAGTATGGAAGAAAAATAAATAAATTAAGAAAAAAAGGAGTATTTACATTGGATAATCTGGAAAAGGTAAGACAAGAAATTCTGTTCCCACTGTTTCATATCAAATGACTGCGAGGATCTTAAATGAAGTTGAAATGTGCTGATCTGAAAATAGCAAAGAGAGAATAAGTGCACTCCCATACTGTAATTATCTGATAGAACCCTTTGCTTCAGGAAGCAATTGTAGCTTGTAGTGAAGAGGATTTAGAAAAGGACTGGTAACAATTCTGGCTATGAAAATCATCATTCATTACAATTGCAGCCAAGATTGAGAGGCATGTAAGCCTCTCGCTCCCAGCCTTGAGCTAATCTTTGAATGGCATTCTGATCTCTAGGTAACTAGGCCATTCTGCAGGTTTCTTATATAAAACAAGAGCAATGCAATCTAACTGCAGTTCAGTATCATCTTGCTGGTGCTTTTAATACCAGTTATCTTTAGTGAATCTGAAAACAGAATCTAGGAGATAAGTAGGCTTTTTCATTACAATTCTCAGCAAAACATTTTTTTTACACCAAGTGTATAATCATTTAAACAGTGTAAGTGTCCCAGTGTCCCTGTTAGTTTTTGAAGTTAGTTTAATCTGTTTTAGCAAAGCCACGTTTATGAACATGATAGATTTAGGTTTGCCTAGTTTAGCAGTGCCTATTTTGTTACTGCCACAAGACACAGTCTTTTTACTGAGAACTAGAGACTACAACCAGACTTTTTGGTTTTAATCTACAGGAAAACTTTGGGAATAGCATCCTATTAAGAGATAAAAAGACCTGGGCATTGCTGGGAAACAAAACCAAGGTGGACTTGCACTCAGATGATTCAGGATCCTGGATGATCCAGCAATGTCAGCCCCAGCAGGTCCTCCCGGTTCTTTTCCACACACAACTTGAGTATTTGCAAAAGGTAACTTTCCTATATCCCCACTTTCTGAAATGGGAAGTTGCACTTTAAATATTAAAAAGCCTATGCATCTCTAACAAGGGCCATAGTACTTCCCATTATGAACTCTGTGTCATGGCCGCCATTTTCATTTTAACTCTAGTCTACATCATCCACATCCAATCTGCAGCTGTTCATCCATTCAAAACTAGAACTTTGTTTTGTGGCTCAGGATATGTAGTGAATTCTGTTATAAGTCATAAAAATATATGGCTTGTTCCTGAGCACATTTAAGACAGCAGAAGCCAGTATAAGTAGAATCACATACATAATGAGAATGCTTTTCTAGGTGGGTTTGATAGAGTGTGCTGTTTCAACAGCCAAGTGTTTGGCAAAACATTTTTCAGTCACTTTCCACCAATAAAAAAACCCACATCAAAAGTTTTCTTACAGCATGAAACTATTTAGAATCTCGATCTTTGTCATCTTAATCTTCATGAAATTAACAGAGCAGATGCTTTGGTTACTGTTGTCCTCAACGAAGACAATCTCCCCTGAGACAATCTTTGCTTGTAAAGCCTATAGTACTTCAGAGGAATCCCATAACTATGGTGAATTATAGAAAATGTAATTTGCCCATTGTGCTGATTTCATAGAAGATAAAGAGATCATGAAAGGGAAATCAGCCTCATGGTGCTGCAACACAGTTTCTGTCCCTTTTCTGGCTTTCAAAATTAAGTGAAGCTGTGAAAGAAGTCACAGCTTCTTTCTGTGACTGGAACTCACAGGTATGGAGAAAAGCAATAATATTTCTGGCTTGTAAAAAGCTCCTCTCCAGCTTGCTTGTAGGTCCACTTCAGACAAGGTCTCCCAGAAGCCTTCTGTTTTCCAGACCGAACAACCCCAACTCTCTCTGAGTTACATTCATTATGAAAAATTGTGTCATAAATGCATTAAATTATTGCTTACTGTCCATTCCTTTGTGGAGGGAGGGAACCAGAGCCAAACACATTTCTGTGAAGCGGTGGCTATTTTAAACTAATTTGGTTTTCTATTGTTGTGGAGTCGGCCACTCAAACCAGCACCCACCTGTGCTACACTTACCTCTGGATATTTGGGAGTGCTCAGAGCACCACTTTACAGTGGTATATGTATATATGTGCCTGTAACCCTCTTGAAACAGATTTACTACACTGTAAGTATGATCCTGATCTCTTCTAACATATAACTGAGACCTTGGCTTGCCTTTTGGTGTTGAAAATAGTGCTAGTGAATGATTCATTCTATAGCAAGACTTTTCCAACACACAGGTCTATCTCAACACCTCTTATTTTAGTGAACACTTAAGCTCAGGGGTTTTGCAATGCATTTTTGCATTTAAGACTGGAGTATCACCTCTCCTCTTTGCATCTGCCGAATAGCCTGTAAAATGAAAATATAAAATGCTGTGTCTGAATTGGTGGTCAATCAGCAGTGCAATTCTGTGTTCTGCCCTGCAGATCCAACTCAGCAGATGGATTGAAGTCTCTCCAAGCCGGAGCACTGTGAGGGCCTGGACTGAATATTTGCATTCAGCATCTTCAGGCAACTCTTATTTTGCTTATAAAATAATTAAAGAACAGTTTTTTTCAGTTACCAGCCTTTCAATTTGTTTGTTTGTTTCTTAAATGAATGAAAATTGTGTTTGCCTTATGTTTTGGAAAACACCAATCCATATTTACCCACTAGCATAGGGAATTAGCACTCTTACTTCAACTGGAGTAGAGTTGAATTAGACAATCATTGATCCAGATGGTTGACTTACAATGGAAATTAATAGGAACATTTCCCCGAATCAAATTATTTCCTGATAAGACTGCTCAGTCAATAAGTGACTCTTGCAATATCATTCTGTAGTGACATAAACAGAGCATTCGTGTTTCCTTAATCCTCTACACGTCAGCTGTAACAGATACACTTGAAATATCTTACATGATAAGTGTAATTTGTTTCAGTTTAGGATTTAAAAAGCTGCCTCTTAAAGTGGAGGTCTAGTCTGACATGTCAACTTGCAGAATTGACAACATGAGATGACTCTGAGCTCTAGATTGTGCTCATTGTACCATTGACTAAATAACTTTTCCCTGTGCATTACAACTCATGCAATGCTGCTGAGAGAGATGGCCAGATGGCTAGTTGTGGCAGTTTTCTTATACAGGAAGCTTTCTTTTTTTTATGGTTCAAAAGCATAAATAGGAACTCTGCTTCTGACTCCTACTGAAGAATATCCCTCCAGGACCTGGATACAAATTTTTCTAGGCATTGTCTCCTTCACTGTTGGTTAGAAAATGTGGCATATCTTCACCAAACACATCCATCTGGATTTGGGTGATCTGATTCTGATACAGCACTAGGTTCATTAAAGCAGGGATAACCTCATTGTTACAGTAGGTCTTATAACCGAATCAAACTAATCCTAAATTAGATTAATGGTAAAAGAATCTGCACCTGAAAAGACATTCAGAAAATAAAGGACCAGTCTGACTTCTTTTTTTTTTTTAAATCTTGGGTTAAACACAATTGCCCTCTTAATTTAAGCATACTGGAATCTAGGTAATTTGTCTTCCTCCTTTTTTAATTACAGAAATCATAGAAATTCACTCACTTTTTCAACTGGCTTCAGGTCTATAATGATAAAGATTATCATATGGAAGTAAATAATTGTTTCCATGACAACTGAGCCAGCCAAGACTCTAACTCATTCTCTTAGAGCCATAGCAGTACCAAATTCAAACCACTTGTTTTAATAAAGTAAGATGATACAATTCTGAATATTCACTAAAAGTGGATTTGTGAGCTGCATTTCTAGCCTGCTTTGTTACTTTTTGCCATGTTTAAGATTTGTTTCCTTAAATACTGTGCAACCGCAGCACAGACTGTTTGCTCTTTCCCTTAAGTAAATCTCCTCATTTCTGCTGTGTATTTTCTGTTACTTCATCTTGACTTTTCCATTCATATACAAGCAATTGTTCCTTACATTCAATTTTCCTTGAACATAGTCCAAATCCCTTTTTATGTATTTGTGGACCAATTTATAGCTTAGTGAAACTCTAGTCTTCATGATTTCACTCTAATCCATCACTGTTTATTGATCCTGTATTTTAAAGTGCTGATAGTTCAGATTCTACAGCTGGTACTCGTTGCAGCACTGTTGCTTAAACCACACTACTGAAGTCAGCTAAGTTTGTGCATCCTCCATCAAATTTAAATTATGGATACCTGAAGAATACAGCCTTGTGAACACTTACATAATACTTTGTCTTCTCCACAAGAACTTTTTTTGAGTTAGGAGAAGGCATGCCCAGTTCTTTCATGTAAAAGAGCTCATTTCAAGCTTGAGAAGAGTAACTGATGGTGATAAGTAGGAAATATAGAATATACTGAAATGGATGGAACTTTAAAGAAAAATCTAAATTTAACTAAGAGAATCAAACATACTATTGTTTATAAGAACAAGAGAGATTTTTGAAGTTAACTCATTCCAGATTCCTTTGGAGGGGAAAAAGGTGAGCCCATTATATTCCAGGATTTTACTCTTATATAAAATAATATTTATTAAAAGAAGGGTCCTATGATGATGACCTTATAGGAGAAAGAAAACAAGTTTATGCCATAGAACTATATACAATGGTTAGAGTTCAAAGGGACCTTTAAAGACCATCGAGTCCCAACTGCCCTGCCATGGGCAGGGACACCTCCCACGAGAGCAGTGGCTCAAAGCCCCATCCAAGCTGACCCTGAACACTTCCAGGGATGTAGCATCCACAACTTCTACGGGCAATCTGCTCCAATGTCTCACCACTCACAATGTAAGGCTTTTTTTTTCCTAAAATGTAATCTACCAAGAGGTAGGTACCAAGATAAAAGTTAGGAAGAATGTTGAATATGTTGAATGGCTAAGAATGCCGATTCCTGTAGTGAATAATGTTGAGAATGCTCAATTCTTAACGGAATTTGAGGATAAGAAGCTGGTATCTGGAAAGATCAGGTATCTTTAACCAGAGATTTTTTTTTTTTAGTGAAAGGAAAAGCTATTTTTGTCTCCAAAATACAAAATTGAAAATATATAATTTCTTCATGAATTTTCTGAAAAAAAATATAGCTTCTTGTATCCATATATTACTAGTCATCTGTTTTTCCAAATTCAGATTACTTTGTTCATAGCCATTTTACAAGAATGTGCTAAAAACTGAATGAGAAAAGGGAAGCTTTTACCTATTTGCTCTGCTTATTGTCCTTCTTGGCCACATCAGTGATTATATTCTGCTCCAATGTGGAAAAGTGCTTCCTGAATAGAATGCATAACAGGCAGAAGTGAAAGCAGAGGTTTTATACGTATAAATTTGAGGAAAACATGATTTAGGGAACTGATACATTTCCCTGATTCTTGATCTATTGAAGATAAACAGGCTTCTCATACTAAGACAAAGATTATTTTTTTTTTTAGTTGGTAGGTTAGTATTACTGCTTAAAAAGGAAAACAAGATTTCTCTGATTCTTTACTACTTAGACTGAAAGCAGAAGAATCTAAAGAAAAACTTACTGATTTTTACAGGAACCTTTTTTAGCTTTATTCTGACATTTCTTTTTTATCTTTGAAGGCTAACACAAGGGAGACCAGTTACCCGTTCCCTAGACACAGAAGGTCACTTGTGGAACTTTAACACTATGAAAAATTGCTTTAATTCAGACATTTTATTTGGGTAAGGCACAGTTTGGAGAACTGAAGCCAACTTCTGCCTGTACAGCTACCCTGCAAAGTACCAACTACGTGCAACACAGTTTGTTCACCCATCCAAAGACATTGTGAAAGATACACTTGAAACAGTTGACCGTAAGAAGATGGCATTCAATATCTCAGTACAAAATACATTTTAGCATGTAACTTCAAGCCCCTCCAGTCAATGCAGAAGCCTTGCCAAATTAAGCAGGGAAGTTCAGGGTTCTATTTCCTTATCGTAAGCGTGTACCTCTTTGTATGATTAAACACCATTAATCCCATTTCTTCAGTCTGTGTTTACTGACAGCTCTGACAGACAAAGATACCAGCACTAGAGACACATTAAGTAAGATGAGATTAATTCTTTTTAAAATGCAATATGGTAGATGGTTGCTGTAGTTTGTACCTAAATAACAAATATAATAATAATCATAAGGAAAAAAACAATATAAAGAACAATATTAATGATGAATGTTAGACTTGGTAAGTAGATATTGAATCAAGTTATGCAACAATTTTGCTAATAGATGAGGCCTCTTTCAATTCTTCTTGTTTTTTTCTTTTCTTGGCAGTGGTGCTTTCATAGTGTCACTTAAGATATTAGCTCAGGATCTAATAATTTCTTGCTATGATTTCTGATGGACGTTAGAATGGGTGAAAACTACAGAATTTAGCTCCTATCTGTAATCTTGTATACCAGTGCCTGTCATATACATTGAATTTCATCATCTGCACTTTAATTCCTCCTTTATCTCTGGATTTTCTTGGTTTGGTGGGGTTTTCTAGGTTGGGGGTTGTTTGTTTGGTGGTTTTTTTTGTTCTTGTTCTGCCCTTAAAACAGTTACTGGGGAACAGAAATTGAAATAGACACTATTTCGACAAGAATTAGTTCATTGAAAGCTTACCTCAAGGCAACTGCTTATCTTCTTGGGCTTTTTTCCTGCTGTGAAATATATTAGTCAACAGCCTACTTCATAAAAATGCTGCACTTTCAAGTTGGCTTCCACATCTGCAAGGGAATAAAAACAAGAGGGGAATCTACAGAGAAATACCTGAATATATTTGTTTCCTAACAATGTCAGTTTGACTAGATTTCTTCAGTCCCACAACAAACTTTATGTCTCGACTAGCATATTTGAAGTTTTCCAATTATTACCAAAAATAAGAGGAAGAGAGGGTGGTGACAGCATCCAAAATAATGAAATCAATCACAGGTAGTTTACATAATTAATGCTAATAGGATAACTACCAAATTTGCAAGAGCCAGCAGCATACCTGCCTATGCTGAAGCAGCTATGGTTTCTTAAACCTTTGAGCTTCCATTAACTGTTGTGGTGAGCTGATGCTAGGCCAACATGCCTTCACTTCCTCTCCTCAACAGGATGGGAGAGAAAACAGGATGGAAAACGGGTCAAGTTACCAATTACTGTCATGGGCAAAACAGACTTGGGGGAAATTAATTTATTGCCAGTCAAAATACATTTTTGTGGCGAAAAGGAAAGGCACTTATTAAAGCAACACCTTCCCACCAACACACACCTCCTCACCGCTCTCCCTGCTCCAGCGTGGGCCCTGCCCCGGGCTGCAGTCCTTCAGGGACACCCTGCTCCCGCCTGGGCTCTCCACGGCCGCAGCTCCTGCAGGAAATATCCCCCCGCTGCGGCCTGGGGCCCTCCCCGGGCTGCAGGGTGGGTCTCTGCTCCAGCGGGGTCTCTCCAGGGCTGCAGGGGATCCCTGCTCCGGGCCTGCAGCACCTCCTGCCCTCCTCCTCCTGCGCCCTGGGGCTCCCTCTGCTGCTGCTCCCTCCTTGCCTTCCTCCTCCTCTGCCTGGGCCGCCTTCCGCCCTTTCCCAAACCTCTTGTCCCCGTTCCCGGCGCCCCCAGCTTGGCTGAGGGGCTCAGCTGTGTCCTGCGGTGGGGCCCTTGGAGCCGGCTGGCACCGGCTGTGTCCGGCACAGGGCAGCCCCGGCCACCCCTCACACAGGCCGCCCTGAGGCAGCCCCCCTGCCAGCCACTGGGCATGGAGACCAGATACAACCATCCTGAAAACAAACAGCACACATTGTTAATTTCTTACGGAGTCACCAGTTGATTAGTGTAGTTCCTGGATTCTGTGTGTTGTACCCCATCCCTGGCCTGTGCTGCTGTGAGAGAAATGGGGCTGTAGGACATGGCAGTGCCCTCAGGACAGACAGAGGTTCTCAAAAAATATCCAGTGTGTGCTTTTTTAGTTGAGAGAAAGGAGGCGTGGGACAGAGAGAGGGTCAGGGTCTCTATCTGGGTCTGCATGAATTTAAACTTTCATAATGCATTAAATGTCAGCTTCATCCTTTCCTGGACTCAAAAAAAAAATCCCAAACAAAAAACCTCAAAACTTAATGAGAGAGGAAAGATGGTAGAAGGAATTGACTGAGATTTGAAAGGTTTTGGGTTGGGTTTTTTTGGTATGCTCTTCTTTTGAATGAGAAAGAAAATGTGAGCTTCCAATAAAACTACCAGGAATATTTCGCACATGTCATTGTTTCTTCACTCCCGCATGGATTTTAAACCTCAAGTGTAGATCAAAATACCCTCTTTCGCCTTAAAGAAGCTCCTATCAACTGCATGTGGCTGCAAGCGTAGCTTTATGACAGCATCTGTTTCTGTGACTATGTAACACTAAATATTCTGTGCTTTTTTAACTAAACTGTCCCAATAGCTCTGAAAACCCTCTCTGCCCATCCGTCTTCTCTAGCTGTGACTATTCTTGCATCTTTTCTGAAACCATAGGTCTTTTCTGGGCAGTCCCACATTCCACAGCAGGCTGAAATCAAACTACAGCCCCCATCTCTGAGAACAGATCTCAAAAGAAACTGCAAAACTATTGTTTTAGCTCTATAGTCAGGCTGCCTGAGCACTGTGACCCATTACAGCACATCACATTTCCTATAGCCTGTTGCACTGAGATTTCTTCGCTGTTTTTAAATTGTTTTCACCAATCTTTTCAGGAATATCTCTTTGTCCTTTATGTTTGCAGCATCTTTTAGTTTGGTAAAACCTTCAGAATACCTTTTAATGTCCTTTCACTTTTCCATCAAATCAAATAAACTTAGTCTTACCCAAATGAACACTGCCTAATGTGACTAATGATAGCTGCTGTGATTCATTATTGCTAATGCTCACCATAAGGATCACATTCTACACACATTTGCACCTGCTTTGTAAAGATATTCATGATCCCCCTTGAAATGTTCATCTTCTATTATATCACATATGATCACTTCAAATTATCTGTGACAGTGATGAAATGTGCTATATTAGCAAAGAGACAATGAGTGTTTTCAGTCAATATTCAGTTTTTCATCATATAGATTGAGTTGGAATAGGTTGGAATCTTTATTTTCAAGTAGTTTACTGGGTACGGCTTGCTATAAAACTATTGAATTTAAGCAAGCTGAAATGACATAAATAAAACATCAGCAATAGAGAAATTGAGAAAAAATTTCCATTCAATATCTAAACAGCTGTCTTCTATTCAGAGAGAAAGGGGAGGAGAGGAAGAACAGTTTAAATCAGGTGCATTTTAAAATAAATCATTCGCCTCTATTTACTGCAAATGCCATTAATGTTAACTGAAATACATAAAAACACCTGTATTCTTTATTTAATTTTATTTTATTTCATCTAACTGTGATTCTGACTAAGAGACGTCTAAGTAAGCTATTTGTTTCATTAGTGGAAATCACAGCCTAGATTTATAAATGCAAATATTTATTGGTTTTGCATAAATATCTTATATTTCAAGCAACAGATGCATTCAAGATCACAATCTACTCAGAACTATTCAATAAGCAGGAAAGAAATACTTATTCGCTCTGATACTTTTCTTTGTCATGTTATTTGTTGATTTTTATTCAGGATGGCACTTGAAAAATTCTAAAACCCACGTGAAGATGTATTCTCCTCAGAAGACTTCTCAGACCTTCTTAGTACACACCAAGCCACCAGCTGAGTGTCAATACAGGATGTCACTGTTACTTTGCAGAGCCTCCACAATCATCAGGGATCTTTATGCTTTATCATTCCCATATTCTCACCACAGAAACATGGTATGTGGCTGTAGAAATTGCCTGCTGAAGTAGTACTTCTGCC